>VWZN01017983.1:113398-135977 GCA_013396955.1 Regulus satrapa | reverse complement strand
AAAAAGAATGATGAATTCAGGGAAAAGGGGAGAGAAAAGACGAGACAAGACATGGGAAAACATACCAACATTTTATTTGAGATTATAATATTAGAAATGCAAAACTTTTTTATCAGAAGGTGGGATTATCCTAGATTGGCTAACAGATGTGTTTTTATCTTCTAGGAAAACAATGAACAGGAAGAAACCTGAAAGCTTTTTTTGCTGCTCAGTTGAATATGGGATTATAATTTTAATTTTTTTTTAAGTGCACATAGAGCATCTCTTTCAAATGGATAACTTCTGAACCTGGAACTCTTCATTACCAACTTCTTGCATCCTGGAAGGGAAAATGAATTTCACAAATTGCACCACTGAAGCCAGCGTGGCTGCAAAGCCAAAAACAGTAACTGAAAAGATGCTCGTTACCCTGACCTTGGCCACAATCACAACCTTGACTATGCTGCTGAATTCTGCTGTAATTGCAGCAATCTCCACAACCAAGAAGCTCCACCAGCCGGCAAATTATCTCATATGTTCACTGGCTGTGACAGATCTCCTTGTTGCTGTTCTCGTCATGCCCTTGAGCATCACTTACATAATGATAGATAAATGGACTTTGGGGTACTTCATCTGTGAGATCTGGCTGAGCGTCGACATGACCTGCTGCACGTGTTCAATCCTTCACCTGTGTGTCATTGCACTGGACAGGTACTGGGCCATCACAGACGCTATCGAGTACGCCAGGAAAAGAACGGCAAAAAGGGCTGGGCTGATGATAGTCACCGTGTGGACTATCTCCATTTTCATATCAATGCCCCCCTTGTTTTGGAGAAATCACCACAGCGTCAGTATTCCCAGTGAGTGTCGCATTCAGCATGACCACGTCATCTACACTATTTATTCCACATTCGGGGCATTTTACATCCCCTTGACTTTGATCCTGATCTTGTACTACAGAATTTACCACGCTGCAAAGAGCCTTTACCAAAAGCGGGGTTCAAGCCGCCACCTCAGCAACAGGAGCACCGACAGCCAGAACTCTTTTGCCAGCTGCAAGCTCACACAGACGTTCTGCGTCTCGGACTTCTCCACGTCTGACCCAACCACAGAGTTTGATAAGATCAATGCATCCGTGAGGATCCCTCCTTTCGAGAATGACTTGGACCCAGCTGGCGACCGGCAGCAGATCTCCACGACACGAGAGCGAAAGGCCGCTCGCATTTTGGGGCTGATTTTAGGTGCTTTCATTTTGTCCTGGTTGCCCTTTTTCATCAAGGAACTGCTTGTGGGCCTCCACGTTTGCACTGTCTCTCCAGAAGTAGCAGACTTCCTGACCTGGCTTGGGTATGTCAACTCGCTCATCAACCCTTTGCTGTACACGAGCTTTAACGAGGATTTCAAGCTGGCCTTTAGAAAGCTCATCAGGTGTCGAGAACATACTTAAAATTACTGAGAGATGAAGAAGCTGGCATGACTCCTGGCCTTAAAAATGAGCAAAATTATTTGACTCTGCCACCGTTTCCCTTGATAAAGGGGATTTTTGTGTTTGCCTATTTGCTTGACTGTTCTTCAGCCTGTAATTCATTATGCCATTTTTTAATCTCTAGTGTTATTCATGGTAAAGGGTTTGAAATAAATTTATTCTACAAAGGAAAAGGTTTTATAGAAATGAAACAACAAAAAAATATTACTACTATTAGGAACTCATGTCTAAGACATTTTGTGTAATCAGTGATTCAAGAAGCAAACAACAATATTCACTTTTATACTTTTTCCATTGAAGAAACAAACATCTAAATTACGTACTGTATAAACTGAACCCCATAAATATACATATTCAAAAATTAATAAACACTTCATAGTCATGACAGCTAAACAGCACCTCTTTACTGTGGCATTGTGAGAAAGCTCTAACAGCCATTTTGGAGAAAAAATATGATCATTTCTACCTTGGGTTGAGGCAGAATAAACTATTCCTTTCTTCAGGAGTACATTCCCAAAACAGAAAGCGAAGTTCAGTTCATTGCATCTAGAAATGATCCCATTTCATAACCCAAAGGAATTATTTAAGTGGCTCTCTTTGTGTAATATTCCTGATTTACATTCAAGGTGTTGGGCAGACAGCTGTGCAGATCATTTGTCAATTGAGAAGATGCAGTTAGCAAGAGTCACACTTGTGAAACTAACTGCACATCTGAGTGGTCACATTTTCAGTACCACTGACCCCATTTCTTCAGGCCTTATGCCTTAGTCCAGGGTGGTACTATTCACTTGTGCCACACTTTGCCTGAATCTTGTGGTACACAATCCCAAGAATCTATGGATCTTACCCCCACCAACTTAGATAACTAGAAATCTTCTCAGCAGACCAACAACATATAGAACATATAGAAATTTTTTAAAATATCAGGTAAAAGCTAATTATTTCCAAATATCAAAAAATAAATCAGTAAAATAATTTCTTTTAAATAGCAGTCTGCACAAATGCCTTGTTGTCATCCCACAATTAGCAATGTCAATTTTGCCTACTTAACCTATGTCAGGTGCTCTGGTAGGATATCTTGCTCTGGGAGTCCTTCACAGACCTCCTTCCCCTGTTCCAAGAGACAAAGTCTTTTGTATCCTGTCTTTTGTGCTTATGGGAGTTAAAATCTTCTGATTCATATATTGTGGAAATCAGCCTGGGAAGGGGCAAAATCAAATCTGAGAATTTGGTATTGTCCATTAGCAACTCCTAAGCACCATTTAAATATTTATTACTCGACTTGCACCCTAATTTTCTTCCCTGTCTATTTTCCTGGACAAATTCTTTTTGAATTACACCAATACATAACAGTGGAAATACCACATATGTCAACGTGACACACAATAACAGTGAAACCTATAGTATGGTGGCTCCAAATCCATCAAAACAAATACTAGAGGTAGCAAAAAAAGTGCTGTAACAGCACTGGAAGCCATCTCTCAAAATCGTCTTGAAAATTTACAAGATGACAATAATTTTTCTTATCAAGAATCAAGGAAGTGTAAGTAATATGTGAGTAATAAACTGCAAATGGAACTGAGAAATGACATCCTTATTGGTGAGAGAAAGCATTTGGCTGGAAAGATGCAGTGCCACAAGCTGAGCATAAACCAAGCCCGAAGGTGACAAAAGTGTGACCTGGGGCTACTAGAGGTAGCGTGGGATTCTTTTTTCAGGACTCCCTGCCTGGGTTTGGGAGCTTCATCTCTAGCTGTCCTTCTGAAGCTACTGCTGCAGTTGCCTCCTCCAGATGCCTTTGTGTTCCCTACTAGCAAACATTAATACCTAAAAAGAGAGGAAAATTATCTCAGCCACTGAAAATTTCTTTTAGTGAGGAAGCACAGACGTCCATTGTGGTTTTTCATTTTTGCAGCTTGTTGGAGGTGGAAATTGTTAATTGAAATCAGGGAAGTGTGTCCTGACCCTGCCTATCAACAAAGCTTTCAAAGCAGCTCCTCAGAGTACATATACTATTAATCCGAAAACAAAAACAAAAACAAACAAACAAACAAAAAACCAAAACAAACAAAACTAAACTAAAAAAAAAACCAACAAAAAACACCACAAAAACAAAAAACCTGGAAATTAAAACAAAACTGTGTATTGTAAGAAGTGCTGCGGAATATATATTTTTTTTTCTTTTCAGAGCATGCAATAGAATTTATTATTAAAGAATAAGGATTTGGCACAATTTCTGAAAGCAGTTGGCTGTGGCAGAGAGAACAGAACACACAAGCAGTTATAGGTAGGAGAGAATAGATTTTGGTGTCCCTTGGGTGCACAAGCGTGCCATATGCTGTGACGACCAGAAAGGGAGGAGTAAATGTGCAAGACTGCCCCAGCAGACTGAGCCACCCTGAGGAACTCGGCTGAGTTCAGAAGCAGAGCTGAGGCTGAGGCAGAATCTGAACCCCAACCAGGTTCTTTGGGGCTGTCTCTGGGGCTCTGGCTCAGCTGTGGGGTGGGCTGCACAGGGGTCTTTGCTAGGAGAAGGGAAAGGGTGGGAATGACAGTGCTGGTGAAAGGTGTTTCAGAGGGGAAAACCAACAAAATGAGAGATGCTTCCAGTTCTCACTGCTGCTCCTAAGGATACATGGCACTCAGAGTAATTTAGGTCAGACGGGATCTCTGGAGACCGACTAGTCCAAGCCCCCCACAAAACAACAAACAACAAACCTCAAAGTGGGATCAGCCTCACAACGCAACACTGCTCTGACATGCTGTGCGCAGTCATATTTCTCATGGAAAAACAACAGCTCAGTTAACTCTGCTGCCAAAACTGATGCTCATTTAAAGCCATAAGTGTGGCTGAAGGGCTGGAAATGCTGAGTGTGATCTCCACAGCAGCTGTCATAGGCAGGTAGCAGTGCTTCAGAAACATGGATGAAAGCTGTAAAATACAGGAGCTGCATCATCTTTATTTCTACTAACGGCTTCCTTTTAGTATGGGAACACTGCTATTACCACTCAAACTACCAATCAGGTTGGAGGCTGTATTCAATTTTAATATTTAGGGGTAATTAACAGGAAAAAACAGATGGATGGTTAATTTCCGTGCTTTCCTGTTGAATAAAGACTCACCATTCACTGCCAGCTGACTAGTGATTTTCTAATTAAGTCATTAGCTAAACAGAGAATGTTTTCCAACAAATGTCACTAGATTGATGAAGATGTATGTTTTTCCCATGCTCAGAATCAAAGTCAGGAACAATATAAAGGATTGGCTACTTAAAACAACTCAACTTGATCAGAAATTACTGGTCCTCTCATGAAAATAAAAAAACTTTTGCTAGACACCGCTGTTTGACAACATCTCTTTTTTCTATGTTAGGATTTTGTTGCTTTTACAATGGGTTTGGAGGCATTTCTTGACTGTCAATGGCAACTCCCGGTTCACATCTATCCTGCATCAGACCCACTCACAACATGCTCTGCAACAATACAAGGTCTTCCCAACAAGCTCTTAGGGATGCATTCAAGACCTACAGACTACCTCCATCTTTCTTAACCTCTCTAAACCATTCTGCAACCTCAAAGCCTTATTTTCTCTAATGGTGCTCTTGCAAAGTTGTCCTGCTTTGCAACCCTAACTCCCTGCCTGTCCTGCCTTTGGGTTTCTGACTCTCTCTAATCCCTAAATTTATTGTGGTCCTAATAAAGCAAGCCCCTGTTCTCTCCCCTCTCTCAGCAGCTATCAGAATTCCCATGATTGTGGCTGTTCAAGTATTCAAGATTTTGCTCTGTCTTACATGTATCCAGGCCACATCCAGAAGGTTTTTGCTCTCTGTAACCAGCCCGTGCTTTGGAGTGGGTTCATACATCCCTGAAGATTGCACCAACCAACGAGTTGTCCTCCCCAAAAGACAGATTCTTCAAATGCTATTTTATCTATATTTTTCTCTTGTCACCTTTCTTCTGCACCCTATCCTTTTCTTCCCTTTCTTCCACATTAAAACTGACCCCCTGGCCTGTATCTTTGCTTTGAGGGGCCTGTCCCTGCACAGGTTACTCAAGTTTCACTCAGCTCCTACTCTTCTCCCTGTGCCAACCACAACTCTCTCCTCTGCAAGCCCTCACCACTTCCATGTTCTTTCCACATCTCTTCTTGCAGCTGATGGGGCTTTTTTTTCTTTCTCAAAACTACTTCTGATATGGTAAAACCCCTGAAAGAAAAAAAAAAAACAGTCACAGCAGACAGCAGAGGAATTAGTTATGTGTGTATATTGTCTGTCTTTTTTTCTCCACCTTTCCCATACAGATCACACCCTCTTCTGAAGGTGAGCTATCTCTCTCTGGTGCACAGCATACATAGACACAGCAAAAACACATTAAGGGTTGCACGTGCCCTGAGCCACTTGGGTTTGGCTCAGGCACAGTACTTGTAAGTTGCCGGTTCCTCATCACCACAATGATGTACTGAGTTGTTCACAACACGAGATTAATTTTGTTGATCTTCCTGTATGGAGAAATATTGTGGGATTGAACTTCCCCAAAGGTATAAAACAAAGCCCCTGCCTCAAAAACTTTACCTAAAAGGCTGTCACTATTCAGACTTCACTGCCATGCACCTGAGCTGTCCAGTTTTCCATAGTTATCACTTCTTATTTCTTTGTCCTTTGCGTGTGTGAGGAGGGAACAAAAAACCCCAAAACCCCACAAAAATGAGAACAAAAAACCCTCAAACAAACAAAAAATCAACTTTAAAAATTTTGGTTTATCCAAGACAAGATATTAAAAGAACAAGGGAATCTTTTCTAAGGACTCTATTTCCACTCCTCTGTTTTGAATTCTGGTTATCAAAAACTAAAGAGTATTAGAGTGTAGAGGGCAAATACAGGCTTCCAGCTTCAGTGCAGAGATAGTCCTTGTGCTGGGTATTGTTTAACCATTGCAAATATCAATAAGAGACAAGCTGGTTTATGTTCATCCTTTACACACCCAAGTGATTGCTATGAAGAATTATCTCAAATGGCTTTATTGCTTAAGTAGACAAAATAAATCTCGTAATATCTTTTATTTGTCAAGTAGCATTTCATACGAGTCCTAGGCAATATATAGTCACCCTTTCTAATTGCTATCTGTTTTTCACTTGGGGCCAATTTTTTTTTTAATTATCTGGCTTTGGATAAATTCCAGGTTCATCAGTTGCAAAATTATTCTTGAGCATTCTCTATTTTACTCTATGTACATTTGCAAACATTGCTCCCTTCCTCTCTGACACTGCCAGGGGATCTTTACTTCTTCATTAATGCCATGCAGATTATCACCCATAGATGATGTTATATGATTAAATTATTCCTTCCTACTCAGCTAATTTCTATGCTTCTATAAATCAGTGCTTAAATATAAATTTTTGATGTTGCTGCTGTGAGTAGAAGATGTAACCATGAATGAGCTGTGGAAAAAAAACCCACTATTAGAAAATTATATTAACATCTTCTCAAAGACCTATGGGAGAGAGACTAATTTCAACTTTTTACCTTCTTAATCACTTTTCTTTCCTCTTCATTTCACTAGTTCCTGGTATGTGATTCCTGTTCATTAATTTTCCCCCCTGTTTATCTTTCTCTCCTTCTTTTCCTCTGCAGCCTTCCTCAGCACCACAGCGGCATCTAGTAACCTACAACAAGAAGCAAAGCCCTGTTGTGTTATGTTGATACACATCACCTAAGCATCTGCTCTTAGTTTTAGAAAATCTTTTTGCAGGCTCTGTTCCATAGCACTGTTCTGCACAGCCTCCACTTCAGCTTTATTGCAGTTTTACTACAAATCATATTTCTAATGTGCATCGAGATTCTTCCAAGAGAAAGATGCTAGTATTAAATAAACTGTGGTTTCTTCCCATGTGTCACAATTTTTGAAGATATATTTTTAATAATTCCCCCTCACTTCTCCTCACCCATGTGGCTTCTATTAACAGAAACTAAAGCCACAGCTAGCATGGTTTCCCGGTGCAATAAGTGATGCTGGAATTTCCCAGTCCACTCCTCCTCTTTCACGGTCCTCCAGTTGCTTCCACTGTATACTTAAAACACATTAGCATATAGAGCAGCTTTCTGAAGTTTTTGTGGGTAATTTCCTGCATGACAAGTTCTGAGCCTCCTTTCTATCTTGTGCAAGATCCCTTGTCACTGGGGTACTCAAATCTTCTAATGTACAGCATCTCCCATATTAATTTTGTACACTGCATGACTGCAAATGGCACACATTTCTACGAGGTGGGGCACTGTCTCTTGCAACTAGACTTTATAAAGGATACATTTTGTCAATTAAGAAACAAAACATAACATTTGGGGGGGCGGGGGTGGGGAACGATGACAAAATTCATGTTCCTTTGCAAATTGTTTTGAGCACAATCTGCGCACAAACGCTCTGATTGAGCAATGACACCACTCAAGTCTGGATTTAATTCACAGTTGCTGAGTACTGTCTTCATCTGCACAGGAGCATGATTGCAGGGTGGAGATCGCAGAGAAAATGAAGGTATGGAAGTGAACCTCCTGCCAAAGACTGTTACACATTCATCCAGAAGTTATTTGAAATAACTTCTGGATATTAGTTTTAAAAGAGCACTAAGAAACAAAACATAAAATCACATGTGCATGCCTGAACAACTTCCAACAAGCAGAGTGACCCTCTTTTGTAGATTTAACAATAAAAAACTGTTTCTCTCCGAAGCTTTCTACAATGACCTTTCCAAGGGAACGGAAAGTTCCACACAAATGACTTTCACCTTTGTAATGCCACTAGAAATATTATCTCAGTCCTTTATAGGAGGAACAGCCTGCCAAGCTGCTAGAATTCTGGGTTAAACCTCAACAAGTTTATTTCTTCAATAAATAAAAAATAAGACTAACACCTCCAGTTTGAGGATTTTAAATTTAATTGACCACTAAAATAAAGACTATCAGCTAGTTTTCCTTTTGTTCATACATATTTCAGTTCAATTCCTCATTTGTTTATTGCTAAGCTTACATATGAGAAATTAAAATAATCACTTTTAAAATTCAGAATCACAAGAAAATACTCTCCCTCTTATTTTTCCGATTTCAGAACATTTCTGTATTATGACTGGACAGTCATTTTGAAGCTGGCAGAAAAAATTAGATTCCAATTAGATTCACAGAAGTTAATCTAGGATTGCAAAATTAAGCATGGTTGTCTTGGTCTGTTGCTTGCATATACACGCAAGTCACAGATCAAAATCCTTTAATTTTTCAGTACAGCAGTTTTGCTACTTGCTGAAGAGCGGGTTATCTGTGGTTTTAATTAGGATCTGTAGGAGGCTGTACCCTTTCCTACCATGCATGCAGAGCCTGCAGGCAGAAATGGGAGTTCCCCAGGAGATCTGGTGCTTTATGGGCTGGCAGAGACTGAGCACGGGGAACAAGCTCCTCCACACAAACCATGGCTTCCACCTTCACCCACAGGATTCAGGGCACCTCTGACCAAATAAGAGTGAGAAGTGTGAAGGATTGACCCACACTTCCTCCTGAGCTGTGCACTAAGCACTTGGCCAGAATTGTGTCCCCCAGTACCATCAAACCAGCAGGCATGTGACAGAGCATCTGGACAGTGACAGGCTGCAAATAAGCCACCTGCACAATCACCACACCCTGGGCACCTCTCAGCAAGGCAGTGTCCCCAAAGCAGTCACTGTCCCTCTCCCTGCAATGATGGTCCAGCACACCAAATGTGCTCCACTCCAGCAGCTCCGTTCAGAACTGCAGCAGGGACTCCCAGGAGAGCAGGCCTGCCTGGAGCAAGCCCATGCTGCCACATTCATCAAGCCCTTCTAGCGCATTACAGCAAGGCACAGAGCAGCCAGGGCTGTGCTTTGTCCCTTAGTGGGGTTGTGTTTGTGTGTCAGCCTCACAGAAGCTTGGGGTGCAGCCTCCTGACCAACAGTATCCCAGTTAATGCAGAAAGAACACATCACACACTACAGGGATGCCTTCACCCTGCTCAGCTGGGCTGCTTTCCACTGCCAAACCCTTCTTTGTACGGCAGGCAGGCCCACACCCCTAGGGCAACTCCCAACCAGCTCATGGGGTAAAAGAGTCACACGAGGAGCAGTGTCTAAACCTTCTCATTCCCTAAAGCAGACTAACGAGTTCTGACAGTCTACAGATCAGAACAGTCCCAAGCAGGAGACTGAAATCCCCTGTAAAAAGAAGCATTGCTGCTCTCCAAATCCAGAGGTCCTGGCTGGAAACAAGCCATGTCTCTCCTACAGACACAGCAGTGACTGTTCTGGCTAAGAGCTGCTGACTGAGTTGTTACTGGGACCAAACCTTGCCCCTACACAAAGACAGCCAAGGCACACAAAGACAGCCACTTCTTGTCACCGAGACAACTGAAAGGTTGTGTGGGCAAAAGCAAGGGAAGGGCTGATAAAACCCACCATTCAGTGACAGCATTAACCCCCAAGCTCTGCGGCTGGGATTCCCGACACCTCGCACACCAGCCACTAACACTCCCAAAAGCAGGCACTGCCAAGGCCTTGTCAGTCTTTAAGAGCCTGTTGAGGTGACAGCAACTTCTCAGTTCAGTGCCCAGCTTGAACAGCTGAGGAAACGCAATGGAAGACACCAAATACCTTTTTGTTTTGTCCCAGGCTGGGGAACAACCAGCTGCTGCCACTGCAGAGAGCATCTGGGGCTTTGCTGCTCTCTGCTCTCAGGATGGGCACAAGTATGAAATAAGGCAATTTTGGTCCCCCAAAACTGATAGCTTAGTTTGTCCCTAAATGAGCCATGTGGCAACCAACAAGGGCAGCCTTGTCACTCAGCAACAGCCAGGCGTGCAAAAGCTCCTGGGGCATAAAGAGCACTGAGCAGCTCCCACCGACTCTCCTGGCTAATTGACATCCTTTTGCCCCCTTCCACATCTAAGTTTGTTCAATTTCCTCTCCCTCTTTTGAAAATCACTCATTATTGATGGATCCTGATAGAGTCAGCACAGTCTGACATTGACACATAAGTCTGACAGTCTTAATATCACACCCTTCAAGGGTTGAATCAAACTTTGCAATATTTTTTAAGTAGCTATAGCAGGACAGTTGTGATTAAGCAACTGCATTGTGAACATTGTATGCTTAGCTAATCTTTTGTTTTAAGGAAGAGAGAAGACAATCCCAGGATGAATGGGCTGTCTGTCTGGAAGCCCCAGGAATGAAGTCAGCAGAACTGAGCATCAGCTGGGGCAAAGGTAATTCTGGCAGTGGGAGATTGACCACCTACTCAAAAGAGACCCCAAACTCAAATGCAGGGGGAAAACTGCACACACAGGCTAATTAGCATGAGAAACAAAAGACTTAACTCGTAAATAGGGATTTGAGTACTAGTTTCAAAAAGAATTATGCAATTTCTAACCAATGAATGCTGATGCCTTTGTTATTAAAACATAGTATTTAAAGTTTTGATTCCCAGTGAGCCAGCCTTTTATGGGTTATCACCTAGCTCCCCACTTTGCACAAACTAGAATGAAAAATGGAAATACCTTGGTGTATGAATTGGTACTGTCCATCAGGTAAGGAGCCTACCTTTGGGACAACAGTCTGGCACCCACAACCCAAGTCAATGGTAATGACTCAAAGCATACAAAACCTGGAGGTCTTCTGGGCCAGCTGCACTACCTTTGGAGATTACAGTTATTTCCATATTAAAGAAACAGCTTGTAAGGTATCTTCTAAAGGAAAATGCTTTTCAGAGGACAAAATACTGAGTTCTGGAGTGTGGTGATCTGTTCATCATGTTTATGTTTCATATATTGTACACCCATTACATTTTGGAAACTGGATCCAAAGTCAAAAAAGTCAGTGTTAGACCTAGTACTGTCCTCAACTACCTTTGAATGAGTCTCTTGGTGTGCAAAATTTGGAGCAATTTTTGAAGGCTGTTTGAAAGCTTGCCTTAAAATCTGCATTTTGGAGTTATAATAACCACTAATGTCTGGATGTTGATTATCTTAGATGAGTGACTTTTTCTTAGTCCTCTCTATTTTCTGCTTACTCCACACATTCCCCCATTATACTGTTGGGTTAATATTTTACTGTGAACAATTACCTTCAATCCAGTGGGGCAGTTTGTCAGCAGCACAGAGATTACAATGTGCATTCCTCAAACTTTACCCAAAAGCCCCAACAAACATGAGAAGAAGGATGTGAAACAGCAGCAGAGGTAGAGCATCATTAGATGAGCGCTGATATGCCTTCTAATATGCTCCTTACAGGTCCACATTGTATTTCTCAGCAATTTTGTATCTCTGCAAGGCACTCTGCCCTTGGTGGCACTCTGAGATCAACCCTTCTGTCATCACAACAACAGGGGAAAGCACCAAGCAAACTGAACAAGTGACAAGTGAAATGTATTCTGTTTTCACATATATATGTGCACCATGAGGGACAGAACTGCCATCACCAGCATGAAACCCACGGGCTGCTGTCATCTGAGCTAAGAGGAGTGCTTTCCTAATAAAAATCTTGCCTCCTTGGCTGCCCAGCAGCTGGCCCCGCAGACCCTTAATGCAGGAGGCAGGGAGGGATGCCCAGCCCTGATATTTGGCTGTCAGGGAACAGACTTGCACTGCACTGCCACCCCCACAGCACCCCCCAGGGTCGCTCTGATTGAGCAATGACACAGCTCGAGTCTAGATTTCATTCACAGTTGCTGAGTATTGTCTTCCTCTACACAGGAGCATGACTGCAGGGTGGAGATCACAGGGAAAACGAAGGTATGGAAGTGAACCTGCTGACAAAGACTGTTCCACATTCATCCAGCTGCAATGGACTTTGTCATGGGGCTGTGGATTCCCAGGAAGTTGGATAGTGCCTATGCATCCTGGTATCTTACGTATTATAGGCTAGAGAAAAAGCACTTTTACCCATGCTGAGCTTGACTTTTTTTTCCCCAGTGCAACTGACATCACATCTTTTTAACAGCACACTGAAGAGTTTGATTCGAAGAGGCAGCCAGTGACCAGCCCCATCAGACATAATCCCTGGGTTCAAAAGCCCAGCTGCCAGCCCCTGGGGCACATCAGCGCCATGGATGTCACCTCTCTGAGCTGGGACAGGCAGTGGGAAAGGCAGCAGCTTCGCGCCCAGCACTCGCACCTGAAATTCCATTTTTCAGGATGGTCATGAGCCAGTCATCTTCAGAAATACTCCTAAACACCCAGCTTGCTTTGTAGTGCACACAAGTGTCTGTGTCAAAGCTACAGTACCCTGAGGGGAGTTTTGTCTGAAAAAGGAAAGCCACTGTTTATTAAGTTAACTAGTAAGTTACGTTTATTAGGAGGATGTATTTCACAAACAGGCTTCAAACATAATTTGTTAGATATTGTAACTTGCCAAAATGTTATCAAAAATGAACATGCACAAGCCTAATAATCAAACAAATCCTGAAAATCATTATTTTTAAAGGGAATTTTGAGCTAAGTAGCAGAAAACAGCCAGGGGTGCTCCAGAGATGAATATTTCCTACAGGCTTTCACTTAGGTTGATGAACTGCCTCCATGCTCTATTGTTCCCTGTTACTTTACACTGAATACTTTCCACTGGTAGTTTTCTGGATTTTAACCAACTTAAAACACAAGTTGTTTCCAGAGCTCGTCAGGTCTTCTAGTCACATAGTTCTTCACATTCTCCTTCATAGTTATTTCCATTTTTCCTGGTAACCCACCATTTCATGATCTTCTTAACCTATCTACAATTATATGTAAGGTGGTTGGCAAGTAAGCATCTTGAAAAGCTAAGTTAATTAAAAGCAAAAATCAAATACTTCCATAGATGTAAGACCTCTCTTTGGCTCTAAAGTACCTTTGCCACTTATCTTTCGAATTCCTGCCGATGTAATTGCTACATTTTGCCTTACAAGAAGCTTGTTTTCTTGCTAGCACAGGAAATGTAGTACTTGGCTTTCAACTTGGGACTCAAAGCTTTTTGGTGTCCAATTCATGAATGCTTTGTTTCCTAAAGGCAAAAAATAAAGTTATGATCATTTCACTTACCCTTCTGCCTAAAGAGAAGAACGCTCAGTTGCTCTTTGCCAGCAAAACAAAATGTATTGAAACACCAAAGCGTCAAGGCTGCATCATATCCCCAGCTTAATGATGCTGAGATGGGGAGCACAAGAGGGATATCAGTGACTGAAATGGAGACAGATGGGACAGGATATGGCTGCTTATGAAAATACAACTTTTAGATGTATAGAAACACCTATATGTGTGCTGGGTTTGTCTGCTCCCTTTACATCCTAGAGGGAGTTGTCCAACATAGCCTTCGGAATCTGGGGCAGTGATTCACTTCGTCTTGGAAGATACACCTGCACTCAGGCATGACCGAGGCCTTACAGACCTGCAAAGCAACAGCAGGATACTTCAAGGCACCTCAGGTGTCAGTAGATGCCTATCTGTGGGCAGTGGAGTTAAGCCCTAGATTTTCAATATCTCCGAAGGAGTTTGGACTCCTGCAGGAAACATGTGCATGTCAACTACACCTGAGCACTGAAACACGGTCATGCAAGAATAAGTTTTCTACTTTGACCTCTTAAAAACAAAGTCTTAAAAATATCCAACACTCCCTGTGAAAAGCTCATTTCTTACCCATTTCTTATTTTTATCTTTCTAAAGAAAGATAGCTTTCTTCTTTTTCCAGTGAAGCACTTGCTTTGGTCTGTCTTTAAATCACACAAAAGAATTTTCTACTGCACATTTTCAAGTGTGTCATGTGTAGATCAACAGGGTGCTGGAAACAGCAAGGCTATCCAAGGAAATAAAGGTGAAGAAATATGTTCAGATGAAAGAAATAGCCATCTTTTTGTAATGAATACATGAACATGCTGGAGAAAAGGGATGCAAACAAGGCCAGTCTTCCAGGTCACCTAATTCCAAAACCTGGAGATTGGAGTAAGTTTCTGCACACACACACACACACACACACACACACACACATATACACACACCAAAAAAAAAAAAAAAAAGAGACTTAAAAATAATTATTGAATGGTAAGACAGTACAGCTTCTCTGTTCACAAGCTCATGTGATACATGTCGGGCTGTGTTAAGTTTTTATTGAGGGTATTTTTTTTATGTGATAGTGTATCTGTGTTGTTGAACTATTTGTTAATCATCTTTTGGTCCATAGACAGAGGCAGGAGAAGCAAACATGGTGGAAGATCCTTGTCTTGACAATAGCCATGAATCTACAGGGGTGAGCTTCAGCCTGCCCCCTCCAGGACAGCCCAGTTTCCTCAGATGCACAAGAGAGCAGCACCAGTGCTTTGAGGAGCAGAACGGTTTGGGGATTTGTCTCCAGGTCCATGGCTTCACCTGGCTCTGTCAGGTCTTCAGGACCGCATCGGCACTGATGGGGTCATGAATGCATTATGTCATCATGCTCTACCTCAGACTGGGTAATATCAGTCACAGAAGAATCCCCACAGATGTTTTTAACATCCCAGTTAGTTCCCATCCTTGTCTCATCCCCAGTTAGAGGCATGGACTCCTGATCTTGCTGCATTCACCTTCTCACCTGCTCAAAAAGGGAAGAAAAGCAGCAGAATACCCCAGGCACAGAGGTCACACCACAATTCTCTGTCATCTCCACTGTAGATAACCCAGGGCTGTTTTAGCAGCCCCAGCACCACCACCAGCCAGTCTTTCACACACCAGAAATATGGCCCACTGATGAGAGCTGTTGCCATCAACTGCAGATTTACTATGTCTTGACCACCATGGACAACACAAGCACTCTGTTGGGACTACCCTGTACTCCTGATTCAGAAGAGTGCCAGGCTCTCACCTGAGGATGGTCCTGGGCTCAGAGCAGTGTAGCCAGCAGCTCTGTAGTGGCAGTTCACCAATGCTCAGCTTCAATCCCCATACAGATACAGGTAAGTGTTTTCCTCTGAAAGCTCACATCAGTAACTTATCCCCACTGCCCCCATGGAGGTGCTAACCATCAGCATCCTCACCACACAAACCATGCTGTCATCTGCTGCCTCTGCAGCTCGCTCCCCCGTCCCAGCCCAGGCCCCCCCACCCCCTCCCATTATGTCTGACTGGTTTGGAGCTGCTGGGACTGGACATCGCTCCAAGTGAAGCAGTTGTTATCGCAATCACAATTTCTTCTTAGAGTGAGGCCTCACCAGTCACTGCAAAATTCACTCACAAAACCATTCACAGATATGGTGCTGGGCATACTCTGGAACCCCGTTCTTCCTCCAACACATGTACCTACAGTGACACCTAGGGTGTAGTCATGATGACACTTGCCGATTTTACCACCACTTCTGTCATCCCAGCAATCACTGTGTTCCGTGGGAGACTAGTCTTGTTGCCATTTCCCAGCTGATGCTGTCAAGCACAGATTTTGGTGGCCAAAGGCCATCTGGCACTAACTACAAAACCACAGAGAACTGAGGAGGCTGCCTAGATCACCGTGACCAAACTGCAGTACACACACCATGGGAAACTGCGGGGAGCAGATGCTGAGTGGGTGGAAGCTGACTGGATCCTGGGAATGGTGCTTGCCCAGCCAGCTGACCACCCTGGACACAGCTTTGGTCCAGGCAGCTTCTGTAAAAGACATGCATCGTGCCAGCTTAGGGCCTGTTCAAAGATCTAGGGAGAGAAGGAGACACAGCAAGGGAAGAACCAGGAGCATGAAGGGGAGAGGCATCATGCACTAGCAGTATCAGGAAGATGCTGAACATAGGTCTGTTGTACACCAGTCAGGTCCTGAATCAAGAGTAACTCACACTTGAAAAATAACCAACCCTCCCCTCTCTTACTCAGTTCTTTAAAAACTGTAGTGCTGTAGGAGCCAGTCTGCAATATTTGAAGCAGCAAGTGTTAGAATTTTTAGTAGAGGCTTCCTGAATACATTCCTCCACCCCTCGCTTCATTTTAGGAAATTAAATTCAATTAAATATGAAGCATTAAACTCATGTCCGTTAGGCTGACTATTTCTACTCTCAGTGGTCCAACAGTCTGACAGACACATTATTGTGGTGTTTATTCCAACAGACCTGTCTGAATTAGATGATCCATCTCAGAAGGACCAGATCATAAGGCTGGAAGGGCCTCATCCATTCCCTAGCCTCAAGGCAGGGTCACCTACAGCTATGTCACTTCTGTTCCGTCTGTTCTCAGAGTTCTCCAGTGATGGAGATACCTCATCTTCTTTAGACACCCAATTTCCCTGCTTCATTTCCTTCAGCAACAGAAAGCCTTATTCACTATCTAACCTGAATCTCTTCATTTGCTACAATTGGCTCATGTTGTTTTCATCCCATCTACCACCAACAAAGATTTTTTTAAAAATGCCCTATTCTTTGCAACAGCCTCTGAGCCCTTACCATCTGACAAATCTTCCTTCGTATTCTGGTTATGACTTGCCTATAAGCAGATTGCAGCTATTTGAACATTACAATCTGAAAACTTTCTCTCAAAATGTCATGCATTTTAAAAGCTTCCACTGTGCAAACTGCTGGTGTGCTACATTTGCTTCACAGTCCTCCTGAGATCCCTTCTTCTCAGCTCAGCCACAGAAGGAGGCTCTAATACTCCAGTCTCTGCTCGGAGTGTTTGCTGACAGCAAACTTCAAATTTGCTTAATATTAATAATTGCTGAGTAAACTTTGGCTGCACAAAAATATATGGAAAGCAAGCCAGAAAAGTTGGCTGTAGACAGACCCTGCTCACTGGAGGAAATAATGCACTGCAAAAGAAGGTATTTAACAGCAGTCTTCACTGTCACTTCCCACCTGCCACCTCAGCCAGGATCTGCCTCCTGAGATTCTCAGCAATCTCCATCTCCAGACCCATCAGCCTTCTCATTGAGGCACCATCAACAACCTCACCTTCTTCAGTGCCCTTCTCTCTGCCTCAGGCCCTAGGTAGCGCTGCTGCACAGCCCCAAGTAGCAAGTTTGGCACTGCTCAGCAGGGCAGATGCTGCTCTACCATCATGGTATGTAATGGTGGCAGCACTTCCAGGTTCACCTCACCAGCTGGCCAACACCAGTCCCTCAGGGATTTATTTCATCTAGTTTTGGCCACCCAGAAAAGAGGCACCTGAGCTACTCGTGTAATCTTGTTCACAACACAAGGGCAAAGATGACCCCCTGCACAGGAACACGTCTCTTTGTACTGGGTATAGAAGCCATTAAAAAAATTCCATTCCTAGTGAAGAGAAATAGTTTCCTTCATCAGTGCCAAAGTCATTGGACTTCACACAGTTTCTAGCAAAATTCAAACAAGGAGAAGTGTTTGAAGATAATACTACTATCTCACACCTTACAATGGAAAGGTCAAGGTCAGCATCAAAGCCTCACTGCATAGACAATTATATTTTCTTCAGATACCTGTTTTTCTGTAGATCTCAGTGCACAGGGAGCCTGAGACCCATGAATTGCAAGTGAGAAAGATCACCAACTTCACCTCAGGTCAACAGGAATAGAAGCCAAGAAACCAGCCTACATTCAGTAAACAGTTCAGAATGACAGGCTTTCTTATTATTCCTCTGCAGCTGGGTGCCTATTACAAGATGTACTTACAAGTTCAAAATGCCCCACACAGCCTACACTTAACTATTAGAGCAGTCTTCAACAACTCTTATTCCTGGAGATAAGTATTATGGGAAGCACACTGCTTAATAAAAGATGTGTTTACCAGGAAAAAAAAAAAATTACCTTTAGCAGCAAGACAAGTCTCTGATGCATACATCTGAGCATCAGGCTTTACAGCCAATTGTTTTTCATATGTCTCACATATATGCATGAAAAAGTTGGGTTTTGGTGAAGTACATAAGCCCTGTACATAAAATAACCCTTATCCTCAGGCAGTATTCTCAAATATCCCTGGCAGATGCTGACTAGGAAAGGAGAGCACCAGTGACTCCCTGCTCAGCCAGCAGATGGGTGGCAGTCCAGGTGTCCAGCAGGTCTAGGACTAACTGGCACAATAGTGACAGCCCTTCTCATTTGAGATAGTTGTTAATTACGCAGAGCTGGGTTTGATTAGTTCCTTCCATGCTTGTTCAATCGGACATGTTCAGCCTGACATCAAAGTTACATGTTCTTTACCCATTCTTTCAATTATTTTTAGTCTATCCTTTAGTTCTTATCACTTATCACTTATTCTTCCCCTTTCTGACCTTGATGTGGAGAAAAGCAGAGAAAGTGCAAAAGAATCAGGACTGTCCTCCCACCACAAATATGTACTTCCTCATGAGGGGAAGAGGAGGGGCAGGCACTGATCTCCTCTCTCTGGTGACCAGTGACAAGGACATGACGGAATGGCCTGAAGCTGTGTCAGGGGAGGTCTAGGCTGGGTGTTAGGAAAAGATTTGTCACCCAGAGGGTGGTTGGGCACTAGAACAAGCTCCTCAGGAAAGTGGTCTCAGAATCAAGCCTGACAGAGTTCATAAAACATTTGAAGAATGTTCTCAGGTACATCATGTGACTCTTCAGGATGGTCCTGTGCCGGGACAGAAGTCAGCCTTTGATGATTCTTGTGGGTTCTTTCCAAATCTATGATTCTGTGTAGCTTCTGATGTTTGGTTAGTTTTGATGGCACCTGCTGGCAGACACAGGATATGTCAAGACAAAGCAGAGAGGAGCCAGCAGACAGACCCAGACTGTCAACAGGAATATTTGCACCCATGACAGAAACCAAAGTAAGACAGAACTGAAAGGATAGGTCCTGGTGAAAATCATGATGTCTTTTGAGGCAATTATCTCCATCCAGCACCCAAACTTGTTTCTGTGCTGCTGGAAACAAGACTTTAAGTGTACTACATGTGAATAGAGAGGAACACTTCAAGCAGCACAACGCTACCCAGGGTCAGAAATCTGCAGAGAGGCTCCAGGCTGAAGCCCAGCTGAAAGGCAGAAAACACACCTGTGTGGCAGTAGAATAGCATGGGTCCCAATACAGCTGCACAATGTATCTGTCACCTTCTTCTGACATGAGAGCTATTGCCTCTGACTGTACAGGACTGACAGAAAAACCTGTGTGGCACCAGCTGCTAGGGCTGGAGATCTGTGCTGCCTGCTGGTATTGCCACTATCCGGAGCACGAGAAGAACATGTGGCCATGGCTGCAGGACACTGTCCAGGCAGGCACAAACACCACACACACAGAGCACCTGTGTCAGGATTAACTCAGTGTAGGAGTCACATTCCCTCCCTGCTTCCTGAATCACCTCCCTTTACCCTTCTGCTTGGAACTAGTGGCTAACCCTGAAATTGGAGTGAGGTACTGAACCCCCTGGACAGCCCGAAGTGAGGAGCTGAGGGAGATGGTAGAAGGACCACAGGCAGCCCTATCAGTTTCTGCTTTTCTCTGTCCACTGGGGTGCAAGGGTACAAGGAAGGCAGGGAAGCTTAAAAGTATGGTACTGCTGAGGGCTGTAAAACTAACAAGCAAATAAACTTACAAACTACTGCTGTGAATAATTTAATTACTTTTACACTAAGTTCTTAAATTTTGAGGCTTGATTTGTGTTTATTTTTTAGCACTTGAGGAGCTGCTATGAATCCTGGTTTCTAAGAGCACTTTGTTCCTTGAGAGATGTGGCAGATAAAAGAGAGATGTGATTTGACTCATCAAGAGAAGTGTATGCAAGATCCTAATGGAAAAGGCATTGGGAATATGTCTGTCAGAGCAAAGACTAAAGAAAAGTAACACCAACAGAGCTGAGTGATACCTCTTTCCTGGGATTAGGGTTTAGTGACAGGCATTCTTGGAGTGTGAATTCCAAAATATATGCCACTGTTGCTGCAATAGTTCCCTGAAATTTTAAACTAGGGAATTCAGTGACATTTCTGATCCCATAGTCCCCAACCCATAGCAATCCTCACAAAAATGCAAATTGTTTCAAACACTCAGGATGAAATGAAAATTTATTTTGTGCCTCACTACAATAGCTAAGTACTGAGTAACCATTAAGGCCAATGCCAAACATAACTATAAACAGAGTCTGGGATTCAGGAGATATTTGAGTGCTGTATTCTAGAAGCTCAGGACCTGTACACAAAAAGTACAGACACTCAGCCAACTAAGACCACTAGTCCTTGCTTCCAGCCCCAAAGGCAAGCTCAGCAGTTCTCTGTCCTGCTCCAAATTTTCCCTCCGAAACAGAAACCATACTGGAGCAGTGCCAAGTGCCCTCTGTTGAACCAGAGAAGCTCTGGGATTTGTCTTATATGGCACAAACTGACACAGGGTCCTGGGTGTGCCAACAGGCCGCCAGTAGCTGGAATCTGCTCTGGTACTGTCTGATAGCCAGGGAGAAGGGAATTGTTAGGTGGAAGACCATGAATATCCATCCATTCATCTCTGCACCCCAAATTCTTGCAAGGCAATCCATGAGGAAGGTATACATAGAAGCCTGAGGCTTCAGAACAAGGGCTGGCCTTCACTGTTGAATTGCTGTTTTAGCACCAGACACCATAGCTGGTCACACCTCGGGGTGCAGATGGGAAATACCACTGGAGGGCAAGAAATCTGGGCAATAATCTCAGTGAAAATCAGCAGTGGCTGGGCAGAGAGTGTTTAAAATTTTAAAAAATCCCCAAATGTAATGAATTTTAAAGGAATGAAAGTTTTGTAGACATAGAAAAAAAGAAGATGCTCATCCACGTTAGAAGAAATAAGAAAATGAGGATCTGGTGGGGTTTTCTTGGTTTAGAGTGGCTTTTAAAACCTTTCCTTCTGTTTTTCCAGCCATTTCCTCTTTTTCCATTCTAGATTGCCATCATTAAATGGCATTGGTGGGACAAAGCAGAAACTGTGTGACAAGAGAAAACAGTGAAATGTGACTTTAAATTGTGGTTTAAGAACTGAGCCATATAAGTATTTGAAGAACTGCACATACTCTATATGTTTGGTTTTCCATCTTTAATTAATAAAATCTTCCAAATTTATTTCTGACTTCCAAACAAACCCGGTGTTTATTTGATAGGCTGAACTCTGTTGTTATCTGCAGTCTGTGTTTTTGTAATAGCACAGAATCAAATACTTACTTAATCCACCCCATAAGAAAGGCAGAAAGTGCTACCACTTTAAGTAACAATGTACCCTCAACAAGGCATATCTTGCAATCTCTGCATGTTAAGTTTCCAAAACACCCAGCTGTTCCAAAGCCCTGTATGGAAATAGTTAACAAAGCTGTCTCCCTCCATGGCAGCTCACATTTTAGCTCCCTTGAGCAAGCAAATCCCAAGAGAAAATTCTGCCTTAAAAATCATGATGAAGATGAAAAAGTCAGCCCTTGCAGTTGTTTGAAGCTTGAGCTTTAAAGCCAATTATAATTCAAATTATAAATACGGTCTATTTCTGTCTCACATTTTAAAGAACTGTGAAACGCCAGATGGCTTTTCTGTCGCTGTGCCCTGCCATATAAAATATATTTTTATGGTTTCTGATCTCACTACAAATAGGGCATGAGAATGATAAGCTGTTAATGTAAAAATAATTTTCCGTGTGAACTTGCCGTGTCTGGAGGCAATTTCTCAGCAGGCTGGGAGATGCCCTGCTTTTCCACCACTGGATGGCATTCAAGGGCCATAAATACTCACACTGGGAACCGCAGCAAAAGCAAATTAAAACACAAAGCGTCCAAAGCCTTTGGATTCTCGGTAATGCTTCTGTAATATATTCATGCTTTCAAGGTTCCTAGGAAATAAATCTGGAAAGATTAAAAAAAAAAGAAAAATAACAGTTTCAGAGGAGAAAGGAGCTTTCCTCTGAGACGAAACTGAATATGCATGTAGGATGTGGGACATGAGATCTGAAAGCAGCATTCCAATTAGGAGAATCCAACAGTCATATCTCGGCATCTCAGTCTACATCAGCATTAATACAGGTTGGCAGGAAACAATTCCATGTGTCTAGTGTTTTTCCTACCCAATATGGAGCCAACAGGGAGAGAAAAAGCGAAACGCCTTAATTTGACCTTGGGTCTACACAGACACAACGCCCTAGTCGTGCAACACCTGCACACACACATAAAAAAAAAAGATCTTTAAAGCATTTCTGCCTTTGTATTCCCTCTTTAAAGCTC
>VWZN01017983.1:88082-98997 GCA_013396955.1 Regulus satrapa | reverse complement strand
CAGTTCATGCTGGCAGAAAAGAGAGGCTAAAGGAATTAAAAGCAGCCAATAACGATCAGGAAGAAAAAACATGGGCAACCATTTTGGAAACACTAGAAATAAGCATTTAGAAGAGGTATCCAAAAATCCAGTTCAGTGTACACCTGTAGGTATGCATACAGGCTCTATGCAATCTGTGGTTTTCCATCTCTGCTTGCACTTTTCTTGAAAGCTTTGGAAGCATTGAACATGGCTGTCAGGTTCCTGAGAAGCAGCTGCCAGTCCTCTGTGACCTGTTCCTTCAACAAGAGTAAGCTGTGTCTGCAGGAGTAAGGGCCTTCACACTGTTTAGACCCACAACCTCTTATGGTCCTGCCAAACATTCTGGGAATTGAACTGATTTCAACAGCATCTATGGAGCCACACAGAGTGGATTAGCTGGATCCCTCCCTCCAGCTAATTTTAGAAAGCACTTTTTAGAAGGTTGTTTTCTGTATATCCTCTTTCTAATCCCTTAGAGGGGGTGCGACTCCTGGCAGACTTGCCTGCGCTGGAACACAATTCCACAGTTTAATGTTAAACCCTGCTCCATCCAAGGGAAACATTCCCCAGCATGCAAGAAGTCAGCTCATGGGTCTCATGCACCAGCAGAAGACAGACAAACTTTTCCAAATCATCTGTTTCTACATAATCCTGAGCCTTTTGATAGCCTAAATGCTTCAATGTCTCCAAATAAAAGAAGCCAGGCACACGAATAGCACCACAACCCTAGACAGATTATCCTGTGTTTCATATTTTTTGCTGAAGGCACTGTGGCAATCCTTCACCCTAGTTTTTCCAAGAAGACATAATGCTATCATTTGGTACGTTGTAATGGCTCGAGGGAATCCCAGAGGGATGGTTTTTACATTATATTAACCAAAAGGGGAATTGAAATTGCAGTTTTGCACTTCCTCTATTGAGTCAGATTGTCAGGCTCATACCAAAACCACCAAAGAGACCTGTCAATAAACCACAGATGTGATCTTCTCTACTTTTCCAGAGCAATAGCTGTTTTGTCTGATGGTCTTCCTTGAATTTTCTGACTGTGCCCATGCTGTTAACCGAGTTAATTTTCTCACCATTCGTTTCATCTCATCATCAAATCCAAGGAAGCTTCTACTTTGTTCTATTAAATATTATCTTCCTTAAGCTACTGGAACAATAGATAATGCCTGACTTTCAGGAGCTCTTTGGAAAGATGGCAATTTTAAATCTTTCCCAGCAGTTAAATTCTCACTTCATTTACAATATCTTGTCTTTTTCTGTTAAAGACTCTAAAAGATGTGCTAATACCATAGGATGTGCAATGTTTGATATTTGCCAGCAATTGCCACTATCGAGCAGGAGAAAAGCACAAAGTTACTAATGAAGACGTTTGGGACCCAATCTGAAATCAAAAATTATTAATGTTTAGCTGCAATCTTGTTCTAGAGCCTCGTTTTCTCTTACTTACAAAGTAAGCTTAACCCTAAGCATTGGTATTTTAGTTCCAAAGCAACTTTTAAATTAATGTTCAAAGCAAAAACTTTGACAGAATGGAAGGAGAAAGAAGTTTTTGGAAAAGAAGGGAAAAAGAATGTCAAAATATATGCAATTGTTCTTCTGTAACAGTAATGAAAAAAAAATTACCTCCCTTGTTTGACAAGAATAAATCAGAAACTGCAGGATGGCGTTTGCGCTGTCCTTAACGCTTGGAGGTAAGTTCCCAAAACTGATGTATGAAAAAGTTGCATCTTTCTTTTATACCAGTAAAACCTAGATCATATTCCTCGCCCACATCTAAGCCATTGGATCAACTGTACATTTTCTCAAATGACTGAACATCACTTTATGTAATTACCAGCCCACCATGCTGATCTTATCTTCAACCTGACTTTCATAAGGATTAATTTTTTTCTTATATAATGAAAAAAAAGGTCAGATTGAGAGCACAAAGTCAGTGCTGTATGAGTTTCCTGGGGAACTCAAACACTGAACATCCATATTTTTTTTCTGCAGTTTTCAGTGAACAGAAGCTCATTTTCAAAAAAGAATGAATTACTAATGTTTTCTAACACTTCTTTTTTAAACTGGGGAATATAATTTAAAAAATCATAAAACACTACTATAGAATTTGCATTGTTTTAGCAGAGAATAAAAAATAGAGCAACAGTGATCGATACAAAAATTTAGAAGAAATGTTAGTTTATAAATTCTCCATTTGAATTTAATGCCCAGAAAATGAATGTATGGATAAACAGAAATGCAGAAGCCTTTATAAAGGTAAGATTTCTGGCAGGATCTTATCTTGTTTTTAGAATAGAGCTAATGCAATGGAGGCACTTCTGAAAACTGCATCAGAGTGCGGCTTAGAGACTTGTAAATCCTCAATTTCAAGTGTCAGAGAGTGTGTCGATGCTGGCTAAATAAAGACGGGTCCTACCCCACCTTCTGGCACCGAGGCCAAGCAGTACAGCTGGGCTCGCATCCATTGGATGTTTCCTTTCCTCTTCTCAAAGGGGAGGCCAACATTCAAACACCTTCTGGGAGCAGCCCCTGGCAGTGCAGACAGCCTTGGGTCGGTGCCCAAGACCCTGCTGTGTTTCCAAGTCGTGGAGAGTTGAGGGAGGTTCACTTTAGATGTCAAAAGTTCACTGCAGAAGTTAAGTGCCTAAACCCTAGTTACTCACCCTGATTTGCCCTTACAGACAATGGAGAGAAATAGCCCTAAACATCTATTTCAGTACAAGATTATGCCACTTTTACCGTGTGCCTATTTTTCATTATTGAGAGCCCAGGGTAGCTACCTTGCACTGCTCACTGCCCTACCCAGAGAGATTTACAAATGTTTTATAGCTTTAAAAAAAACAAACAAAAAACCAACCAACCAAACAAAAAATCTTAAACATCCAAAGGCTTTAAATTACCTTTTAAGCACCTGCTTTGTGTCACACAGTGATGGAGATGGGATATTGAAAGAGACCCCCTGCAGCTTCGGGTGTTCCTATGAAAATGAGGCTTTTATTTGTAAAACAATCCGTCTCTTACAAAATGTTTATTGTGTCGTTGGATTTGGTGAATTGGACGTCTGTAGATTTTTGCTCTTTAGTTTTCCTCTCCCTTGCCTCGACTCTCTTTCTAATGACAGCAACACCCCAGACTCCATTTGCTATTTCAGACACATTTATCGAAACCTTTATCACCTCTGCCTTCACTAACAACCTCATCTGCTTCAAGGTGTCAGACACCTTTTTCTCTTCCATCTGTCCAACTCATCAGTGTAACAAAGTTAGGACAAACTCAAAACAATTGTCCCCAGCTTACAGTTGGCTTGAAATTGTCTCCTGTTTCACTACTGAAGACGGATTTCTGCACCTGTAAGCTTGTCTGGTGGTTTGGATTTGGTTTTGGTTTGTTTGTTTGTTTTTGTTTGGTTGGTTTTGGGTTTTGTTGTTTTTGTTTTTGTTGGTTGGTTGTGTTTCTTTGGTTGGTTTTTGGTTTGTTTTCTGTTTGTTTTGGTTGTTTGTTTGTTTGTTTGTTTCCAGAAATGTGTGCTGGTCTAATAAAAGATAAATAAATAAATAAATAAAAATTATCTCCCCACAGTTTTTACTTCATTTAATAACAAAAGCATACCACTGAAGTTTGAGAGCTATTGGTAAACCTGTTTTATTGAGAAGTGCTTCCCTGGAAGACAGAAGATTAATATTTCTTGTCACTCAAAGCAAATTGGTGAAAATTGCTGAAGTTTATAGAGTGCCTCTGTCCTGCCCATTTCATACTCACCTCAGCTTGCAGTCCTTTGGGAAAGTCAGAATGGCTTGTAATGCTTCACAAAAGCTAAAAAACACATCATAACAATGAAAATAAGTAAACTTTGTATTGCATATTTGATACTTACGTACTGTAGCAAATAATTTACTAGTAAAAAGCAAAAGCTATGCCAAACGCTTATTTCATTAGAAGGATTCAAGCACAGTGACAATGTTATCCCCACAGCAAAAAAAGAAAAATAAAAGTGCCCACAATCTGCTATACTTTCCCTATCAGAATGTATTAGGAAAAAAATTTGTGAAGTCAATGAAATTACACTGGTATAAAAGATAGTTTAAAAAAAGCTCCTATATTTATTAAGAGGATTTCTTACTTTAGCCGCTCCAAATCTCCAACTAAAAATACTTGGTCAAATCTGTCTTAATGTGTGACTGAATGAGAAATGAGGGAACGTGGCTCACTGTTTTGGAGGGTGGAGAGGGCACCCTCTAGTTTATTAAATCATTTAGCCGTACTCTCACAAGTATTTTTGCCACACTGGTATAATGATTTTATGGTCTGTACAAGCATACAGATGAAATTACAGGTAAATATGTACTCCAAACTGGACCATCAAATATGCTTTGCCAAGATCAGTACTTTGCCATTCTGCGTTGGAAAAATGCAACAAATTGCTGAAATTTTCAAGTTTCTTCAAGGCCAGTATGTTCCTAAATTAGACTGGGAGTCTATTATGGAACATATGTGACACTAAATATAGCGCTTGTTAAGGCTGAAATCAGTGTGCACTCAGAGCCTAAATACTACGGAGTTTCAGAACTTTTGGCTGTTTTCTAGGAGCTGGGTCCCTACAGCTCCTTCTCTGGCTTTCTCTGGAAAGAAGAGCTCACGTCTCTTCCCTTGCTCTGCCAGATGCTGTCTCAGGGTATCTGTCCTACTTCCCTACTTAGCGATATCTGCTTATCTGCAGGCTGCTTCCTGATGCTGCCTCTTCCTTGCTAGGGAAAAGCTTTCTGCTTTGCCCCTCAGCACTGACACCCAGCACTGTCTGCAAAAGATTGGGGAAGTGCTCTCTTGCTTCGGAAAACAAATCCTTCCACTGTTCAAATATAAGTCCACTCTATATAATGAACTGAAACACACCCTGCGAGTGTGGTTATGCATTAGCACCACTAAACAGAATCTGCCTATTTTAATAAGGGTAATACAAGGTTTACTATACCATACCCCAGCAGAAAAGACTGTGGAGAGCACACCTAACTTTTGGTTTTTTAATTACTGTTGTGTTCGTCCCTGCCTTCTGATTTGTCTTCCTAATCCCTGCAGACAAGTAAATGAGAAGGGAAAAAACTTTAAAATGAAGTTTTGATAGCATTTTTGGATAGACAACCAAGTTGGGCTTTGGAGGATTTTTTTTTTTAATATAATAACTAAATTACATCTCAGAACTTCCTCCAAATACAGCCAAAATCTACCTTTCATCATTTGTGCAAAAATATAAAAAGAGCAGTCCACCATCAGAGAGAACGGAATGCTCACCAAATGCCAGAAACTCCTCTTTCCTTCTCCCTTGCAATCTTTAAATACCTCCTTGATACCTTCATCCAGCCCTGCCCTACAGGCTGACACAGCCCCCACAAGTGAGAGCCTGCAACAGAAGGCATCCTGAGGCACTGGTACTATCTCTTACATTTTGGGTGTCACCTCCCTAATTTCTTCTGCTGTCCTCCAGATGCTCCTAGGAGGAGAGAAGATCCCACATATCCAAAGTTGCTCTGCACTGACCTAAGCAAGGATTGGGATGGCTGAAGAGAAAGAATAACCAGACTGAGTGGGAGCATATCCTGGAGAGAAGAAAATTGCTGAGGATTCAAGGAACAAAAGAAATACCTTGAGTGTTAAATAAAAAGATATGCAGGAATTTCAGTATTTCTCTGAGTCTCCCTACTCCTTCTCAGTTTGTTCCTATTTTTTTCAGCTGCCATCTGTTTATTCCCAGACAGTAACACCAGCTCAGTGCCACAGCATGTGTGTGTACATATACATATATATATATATACACACACATTGACAGATGTAAAAAAGGCCCCCAAAGACAACAGAAAATACAGATACACACCATTAGGACCTCCCCTCTGCTGAAATACTTCATACTGTATTATGCAGAGAGTGAAAGTAAAATTTTCTGTTCTTTTACAGATGCTTTCAACTGATTATCTAAAATTATCTCTCAAAGTGATACTTCTTGGCCTCAGCCTCCTTTGTTTAAAATTGACAGGAGTTCTGCCATTATTTCAAATGACACTGGATCAAGACTCCTAAGATTAGCTATTAGTGTTCTCAAGCTTCAGCCAAACATTGATTATTCCGAGATAATATGTCTTTCAGTACTTATTGCACATAAATAATTGACAGAAAAGCCTCTCCTATTCTAAAACCTTAGTGTAAAGCAGGTTCACGAATACATTTTTATTTTTTTGCTTTTAATGGAATTAATATTACAGACTATGGCACTTCAGAAATATGTGCAATAAATATTTCTTCATACAAGCTAAGTAAAAACTGTGCCGCTGAAGAAAATCAGAAAGATTATAAGGAATAGATATATCTTTCCCCTTTCTTACTGTATTTTTCAAGGTCAAAATGTTTAATCATTGCTTGTTATTAGACAACTTACAGTACTAATAGGATGATGACTCTTGTTTCACTCTGTTTTCATGCTTCTTTTATGAATAGGTTTATCTGAAATCAAATTCCTTTGAGCAAATTTAGAATAGATAATATTACAATTCTCACAGCATTGTGAGACAGCAAACAAAATGTCATTAACATGTAGGTTTAACTTCAAGGGCTTCAGAGATTGCATTTCAATATTCTTATTCTCTACTTTTAATTAATAAAAGTAACTGCAGCTCATATGATGACTAAACGAGATTACAAGGTCAGGAAGGTCCATTCCTGTGACGTATTATGCTGCTGAGTTGAAGTAACCAGGCTCGTTAGACTCCTAAAAGAGTAATTATTATTAATTTATTAATTATCAGATAGAGGTAAACCACTGGACTACATGGACTACTGATCAAACCAATTGTGTCAATGAATATGTTCCTGCACCACAAGGGTAGCACCACAGGGGTAGCTCATGAGAGATGGATAGTGCTGCCTTACTTTAAATGTATTTCAACATTTACTCCTTTTTTTTTAAAAAAAAACCCTTGCAAAGCACACACCCACCTCCCAAACCAGATGAGTGCATCATTGCATGTGAGGTTGAGACTTGATAAACAGCCATGTAAAAGTGAAATGTATCCCTCTGGTTCAGCTAAAACAAAGAAGCCTGATCAATAATGCACGATGTGTCATTTATACAACTAGCTATTTCAGCAACTCTCATTATCTTATACAGTAATAATTGCTCAGACAATTAGCTATTATCCTTTTCTAGCCCCAAATCTGAATGCTTTCATATGCTCACTGTATCATTTTTCCTACTAGCAGAGGTTTATATTATTAATGGCATTCACATTTCATAGAACTGTATTTCTTGATTTTTACAAATGAAAGCAGAAAAAAAGCTCAAGTTCCTCAAATTCCAATCAAATTCCAGCAAGCAAGAAGTAGCCCACATTGCTGATAATAAAAAATGCACTGACATAGAAACTTAGCTGGAGAAAGATTTCTGAAGAAAAGGGGTTATTTCTATCACATTACCAAGAGGATCATTACCAGGTTGCTGTTACCCTCTCTTACTGTCACTGCGCAGAGAAAATTGGCTGCCAGGTAATCTGGCTGAATAAAAAATTCAACATACTGAAGTTCCATATTGCAGAAGCACCTAAGAAACCCACACAGAGAACAAGCAGATAATGGCCCCCTGCCCTGGAGAACTCACCATCTCATCCTGGCTTTGTGGGACTGAAGTAATTCCCCTAAACTCCTTCTGTTCAACCCACGTGGGCATTTTTCTTAAGACATCAGATGTCAAACTGATGTTCTGGGCTTCACTAAGATTTTCTGTTGAGGCCTTAGATCTACATAGTGCAGCAGGTCTTTTCCCTCACAGTGGTCTCTTCTGATCTTGTGTAAGCAATCCCGTCATACAGCCACCTGCCCTTTGGAGGAACTGTGCACAGCATTTGTTTCACATTTGCCAGAGACTATCAGAGCAACTAATAAAGAAAATTAGACATGGTATTTGGCTATTGGTGTGAGTCAGCACATGGAAAATGGGCTAGAGTGTTATAATTAAATGCCATGTTGGAAAGCAAAGTGGGCCAGTGTTGCCCACCTCCATACAGTTGTCTATCAGAAATAAAAAAGGAGTACATTTACATAATAACACTTCAAAATAGAATTTACAGTGCTTTGAAAGCTGGATATTTAGAGTTTATTTCCCACGTTGTTGAAATTTAGCCATTCTCACACAGCAGAACAGTAACCATTTGCTGCCAACAATACTACAAAGCTGTCCTCTGGGGCCAGCAATCCATTAAATTTACATCTCATAATGTCTATCTAAGTAGACTAGAAAGGTTTAAGCTGTAAGTTTTGGAGGAGGGAGAAGGCACGAAAGGCAGTCTGAAAATCAGAAAAAAAAAATTAAAGCTGCTATTTTATATTATTTTGTGATCCACATTATTTCTTAAGCTAAGTTTAGAACATGAAATGAAAAGAGCTGAGAAATGACTGAATAAAGTCTCCTGTTCAGATGGTATAGATGGTGTGTGTGTGTCCTCTTTTCAGACATGAGAAATACAGTAGGAAATGTTTCAGGGTTCAACACTCCCTGCTTCAACACTCTGGAATTACTTTGTTCATGCAACATTCTGTGTGCACTTCAGTAGTAACCTGTCAAGAAGTACAGATTATTGATATTTTACCCTTGCACAAGTGCACAGAAGGAAAACAGCTACCACAATGGGATTGAAATCCCCTCAACCTTAGACATCTGCAGTACATATGGCCAACGTCCATGCTGGTTGCTCTGGCAGTCAGTTGAAAGACACAGGTATTTTCAGGGTGCCATTCCACTACTCTGCCTTAGCCCTTGCCTTGGAATAAAATGCATGATGCCCTAGAGTTGCTTGTTTCTCTCCACTGCTCATAGACAGGTCAAGAAAGCTGGCTTAGGTAGTCATATCCATTTTTAAAGATATTCACAATGGACTAGATTGATCCAGTGCAAAGCACCTTTAATGTTTTGTCTAATATGATGGAATGAATACAATCACACTTTTTCTTTTGCAGTTAAGACAATCTAAGAGACATGCTGTTAAGTACTTCTCTGTAACTTCCCACAAAATTTCCAGGAGGTTAGAAAGGGGAGGAAAGCGAGGATTGATTTTATCTGCTAATTGCCTCCTAGATTCTTTCTCTTTGTCTGTCTCTTTGTAATATCTTGTTTTAGCAGGTATTTAGCTTGAAATTTCTCTGAAGCAAAGGCTATCCTTTAATTAAAATTATTTTTATCTATGATGTATGATCCTAGACCAACACTCTGCTTGCTTGATACTGAGAAGGGAATGCTCTGTATTCTTTGAAAGGATGGTGTTGCAAGCAGACTTTCAGGAACATAATCACCCTCCCAGAGTTATTCACAGGTAGGAGTAACTTCACCGGGACCTAGATTCTGATAAGAGAAGTCCACACAAATAGAGAAGAACACAAAACGCATTTTAAAACATTGGGTTTGAATTCACAGAAATACATATTGAGGATTGTCAGCTTATTGAGTCTTTGGTAGAGGCAGATACTTAGAGACTGGCAAAAAAAAAAATCATGCTAGCAAGTGCCACACAAAATCTTTAAAGCAAACCTTCAGCTCCAGCTTCACTATGTTGATCTCTGAGAGTGCACTACATGCTATTCTAAGAAGGCAGTCAGACCTTTTGGCTAGCAAGCTAATAAAAACATTTCAGTGTCACCACTTGTTACTTGACTGTAATTTTTTTTCCCTGCTAATATCCTTTACAATTGTTTTGGTAGTTTTTAAAAAGCATTTTTAGAACGATATCTAGATATTAGGTGGGAAATTCAGAGATAGTACAGCTTTTACTGGCTAGGACCAAATGCTACCAAGCAAAGTACAACTAGGGAACAAATGTTAACATCTGATATGCCTTGTCAAGCTGAAACATAAATTTTTAATTTAAACAGAGCTTCACCGCAGCACTGAACCAGGCAGAGTGCACTGGGCAGTGAAACCAGATTTGCTGCTGTTTGATATGCTGCAGAACAGGGCAATATAAGTGATTCATTACAGCAAATAAGGTCACAAGTTTACCATTGATTTATTAGTCTAAAGGGTTGTGTTTGTGAAATCAGCTCACTCTGACAGGGAAAAGTAAAGCTCAGTGCCAACATCTTTGTGTTTTAACAGTTTCCTGGTTGTTTGCTTTAAGTCTTCAACCAGAAGAGTTGCTTTAAGCTGCTTTAATGGGCAGTGAAATCAGAGGAAGAAACATTCTTGGGAACTTTTTCAGACTGACATCCATAGCAGTATGCTTTAAAAACCCATATTAAGTAAATAATAAATTAGTGCTCACAAACATACGACTCAGAATACAACTTGCAGAATTGCTCAGTGCAAACAGGCAGGACAGGGAATGTAGTGAGCGATGGGTTCAATTTCCTGGGGTATACAAGAGGGTCCTCTGTGATCACCATCAGTTTATGCTGGAGTTACTCGTCTTGCTGTCTGTGTACCAGTACTGGGTCACAAGTTTCTGGGTGGTGGTCTAGCAAATGCTTCCAAGAAGAAATATGAATCCTATGCACGTGCTTTCCCTCCCACTCAACCAAATCCTACATACAAAGTTGAGATCAGTGCCAGCTACAAATGAGGAATGAGCAAGTGCTAACCACGGAGTAAGTGATTCATCCGTCTAGCAAATTAAAGTCTAACAAAATAAAATTGAATGCTGAGGAAAGAGTGGGGAAGGAAATTAGAGGGAAAGAAAGTGTGCATGGATATGAACTGATACATTCATTCTCCATATTTGGAATATATCTTTGAAGTTATGGCTACACATAATCTACGAAGTTTACTTAAATGAGTCTGAGATTTGTCTCATCAGGCAGAGGCAACCGCAGTGCCAGACAGATAGCTGAACTGACTTTCTAGAGTCCCTAAAAATCAAAG
>VWZN01017983.1:18460-78218 GCA_013396955.1 Regulus satrapa | reverse complement strand
GAGGGGGAGGCGGCGGTCCGGGAGGTGGGGGCTCCGCCGCTCCTCCGAGGGGCCGGGCTGCAAGATCCGTCCCGGGTCCCTCGGCGCCGGGCTCCTGCTCTATGCCCCCTTCCTCTCCCCCCCACCCGCTGCCTTCCCTATCTCGTAGCCTGGAGGCACAGCGGAGTTTCTGCCATCCCGGGAAGGTGCCGGGGGTGGGGGGCTGTGCGGAGTCGCCCACCGTGGCGGCGGCAGGTCTGTGGTGCTTGCTCCCCGTTTTCTCGCCCTGTCAAGGGAGCGCCGTCCCGCCTCGGGAGAGGGTTCCTTAGCCGGCACTGTTGGAAGCACCATTGTGTGTGATTGTTCTGCCGTCGGGAAAAGGCCCGCTTCCCGGAGCTTGGGCTGGTCCCGAGGTAGGGTTTGTTTGCAGGTGTCTCTTCTGAGCTGGTGACCCTGCTGAGTATTCGTTCCTAAACAAACTTTTTGGTACTAGCTCCACGGACTGCTAAAAAAGCAGACCGTTTTAGTCATATCTGTGTCTATACATGGCCTTGGTTTCTCTTAGATGTCCTTTCTTGGACAGCGTTAGGTGCATCCCAACGTATAAAACAAGTTCTCAAATATTTTAGGTCAGGGAAACCACTACTTCTGTAGCTTTACTTTGTTTAATAGTCTGGCTGATACAAGTGATAGTGTTTGTTTACACATTGCTGTCACCCATTCATGGACGGTCAGGCAAATTGTTAAGAGGTGGAATGGATAAGAGTGAATTCACTCTTAGTGAGCGAGTGAATGAATGGTTAGCTTGGAATCTGTTTTATTTATCATTTTGTGTCTGGTTTCTTAAAGAAATCTTTGGTTCTTGGTGGCCGTTGTAGCATGCTAATTTCGCATCTGTCTCTTCTGGATTAAACTGGGCTCTACTTTCTCCTAAGCAAGAAGATTTGCTACTAAATATTTTAAGCATAGCTTTATTTTATTTTGTATTGAGAGGATTCATATGTCGGGTTCATTTTTCCCTGGTCAAAATTTATCATATTGTGCCCGGTTAGAGTGTCCACGTCGATGCACAGAAACGTTGGTTTAAGCACAGAGAGATTGGTTGATGTTGGTTCGGATCAGTGTGTTCTTAGTCTGTTTTATCTTTGTGCCTACTTTTGTAACTTTATACACCCAGAGGTGGAAATCTGCCTTTCCCGGCTCCGGCTGGGCTTGTGAATGAGCTGTTCATTGAACTGAAGTAGTGTTGGGTAGGTGGGAATGCAGACACCATCCTTGACATGTACAGAGTAGATTACCGATGTCTAAAGCAGATTTATCACTGAAATCGTGGTTTAAGTGTTCTTAGCGGGTGGCTTCAATAGTTGATTGATTGATTTAAAGTTTAACGAGTATGAATATTCTTCTTATTACTTCAATGACTGCTACCAAAGTCTGTTGTAAAGCCCGAGTTTACCAGGTTTCTTAACCAGGCACCTTTTGAGAACAAGTCTCACTGAGCAAATCAGTTGTGTGGAAACGCACTTGGAAATCGTGCTGGTTTGGAACGAGTTACTGCTCCTTCCATGCCACGATTTATAGTAGGGCCGTATCTGTTTTTGCAGGCTGAAGGCTGATGTGTAACACTGGGGGGTTGAGACATGCCATTCAGTGTTGAAAGATCTTGCTTTTCCCATTTCGAACGGAGGTATAAACAGATGCTTAATGTATTTATAAAGCCTTGTTAGGCAAGTGTTTTTCTACTGGTTCAGCAGGTGTTGTTTAAAATCTGCTCACCTGTGCTTGTGGTGCCAGAATACTTATCCAGCCTCTTGTGCAGTTTTAATCCTTTATTTGGGGTAACACAAAATATGATTCAGAGAGTAGGCTTAGCTACTTAGTTTGCACTGCATGACACAGGTTGCAGAAATACCATGTAATATAAAAGCCATCTCAGAAATCACTTTCAAATAACAGTTTAAAGGTATCTGCCATGCTTTCTGGAATAAAGTCTTTGAAAGTATATGCATGAAAGAAGGATGTGGTCAAGTACATGAACCTGAGAGTTGTTATTTATTATATATATATATAAATTTAATATATATCACTTATTTCTATCTTAGGTCTAGCAGCTCAGTAATGAAGAAATATTTTAGTATTTCTCACAGTATGATTTCACTTGCTTTTTTTTTTTTTCTTCATGCTTAGTTTCTAGGCATGTAGTAACTCCACAGATCTTGGAAGGTCTGGTGTCCTTGTTTTGTTTTGTCAGGTAGTCACTCTGGAGCCCAGGAACCACCTAGTTTGTTGCCATAAATAAACTTCTTTTTTTAATGAAGTGGGTAACGGTGTTCAAGAAAAAAGCTTTTTTTCCAAACTGATGGAAGCTGAAGAATGTGCAGTAAAGCCTGGAAAGATCCTTAGGTTCTAAGGCAAATAAAGGATTTAAGTATTCTCTGCTCCTTAAATGAAGTGGGAGTTGTCCTTTATCTGGTTTTGAAATACCTCAGTTTGAAATACTTTGTTTATAACCCAAGAGTGTAGAACAACTGTTAAAAACACAGAAAAACAGGACCCTTGTACCTTGACAGAAAGTGTTATAGACCTGGTTTTGTCTCTTGTAGGAATCAAGTTTACTTTGATGTATTTTGTATGCGGCGTTTCATTAGCTATAGATATGTTTGGATGTTACTGCTGATTGCTCTGTGAAATGGTGCACTTATTCTTAAATTTCAAGGGGATTATAGACTGGACCTTAATCCTGTATCAGATCTGTGTGATTGTAGTTCTGTTCTCCGCTGTCAGCATGCAACAGAGAACGTTATTTTTATTGTTATCAAGTGGAATTTACATGCGTATGGGTATATGTAAAATGATTTTTTAATTGTGATTTGGGCTCTTCCGTTGCAATTTGATAATGAGCAAATCCTTGACAAACGGTGATGTTTTCACAAACTGTCTGAGTGCAGACTGTGGCAGACAAAACAAGTACCTTCAGCTGTAGTGATTAAAAATTGCACGTGTGAATTTTGCAAGAATTCAGAATGGTCCGAAGATTGCTGTTCTTGTCCCCGTGTTGTGGCTGATTAGATTATTTTCAGACTTGGCTCTTAGAGGTGACCAGTTGTTTATATGCAGTAGGAGAAGACCAAAATGTATGTGTGTTTGTTTGGGTTTTTGTGCTTGAGAGCTAGGTGAATGTGCTGCTGGTGGGTATATCTGGGCTCTTCTGTGTTCCCTTCCAAGGGACATTACGCAGTGTACCTTTCTTTTTTTTTTGGGTTTGGTTTGGTTTTTAGTATAAATAAAAAAATACAGATTGCAGGCTGGTAACAAATCTTCTGTTGTCACTAGGTGGTTATTCCTCTTCTGACTGGTTTTATTTTTGTAGTTGACGTGTTTTGAGTCTTCCCTCCTTTGTGATTTTGACACTTCATCTCTTTCCTGAATCTGCTTCTCAGGGTTGTGTTTTCCTCTCCTGCTGTACTTTGTGGTACAAAATCTTCAAAACTTCTACTAATGTACAAGCTGTCAGCATAAAGGTCTATGTTAGAAGCATAAGATACTATTTGGATGGTTGTATGGCCTTTCCCCAATAACTTTGTCTGCACTTTTTGTTCATTTCTTGGTTGTCTTGTCACACCTGCCTGTTACAAGAAAGATCATTTGTTAATATGTGCTAAAAGTGTGCTTAGCTGTTAGTAGACACATGAATATCCTTCTAGTGCTGGCAGCTTACCCAGTAGTAACTCAGAATCTTCTTAACACTAGAAACAGAAAAGGTGTAGTGATGATAGAAAAGTTGGGCTGGAAGGGGTAATGGAAATTTTTGGGCATTTCAAAAATGCCCAAAGACTACTTTTAAAGAAAAATTGATTTTAACTGCTCTGGCTGCACAATTTGGTTTTACTGTTTGAAGCTGGTTTTACTGTGTGTTGAGGTTCTAGTGAAGTATTAGGACCTTAAGGTCCTACCGTATTTTTTGGGAGGTGTTTTGTCATGCTAGAGTAGATCTTTGCAATATTCAGGGATATATAATCTAAGATGTCCTAAAAGCAGACCTGCATGTCTGTGCATAAAAACCTTTTTATTATTATTACTATTGCATATTTGCAAACACTGTACAGTACAAGTTTTTGCTGATTATTTGTTTCTATTGGAGGTTGGTCTTGTGTTCTCTTAGGAATTCTCCTATTCATCTTACTATAATTGGCATTCAGTTTTTATACCTCACAGACCTGACAGCTTTCTGGTGCTGTCACCTTCTTCAGCTGTCGTTGTCTTCCTCACTTTTAATCTCTGTAGTCTCAGTGTCCTCTTCAGACCCAAGATGACAGAAATAATCTTCAGTATCCTTAAAATTTGAAATAAAGCCTTTCTTAAACCTTTTACTTACATGTTCTGGATTTATCCAAAGCCAGAGTCTGTCTTAATGTAATGACAAGGAAGTGTTTCAGTGGGCTGCTTTATTTTTTCCTGCAGGAGTTGGAGTGTGATCCCTTGCCAAGAGTAATTCTGTGTATAAAGACCACAACAGCCTTTGAAGGATGTTGCTGTTTCATTGAACACCTGTAGTTGTGATGTGACCATAAGATTAGCGTTCACTGATGGTGGGGAACACCACCAGCAAAACGCCGGGTGCCTTTTTAATATAAGTGTGAAGACATTTCCTCTTTTTCTTAATATCACATCTGATTTCTTTCTCCAGACAACTTTCATCAAACTCTTCGCTGAGTGGGTGGGTAGATGTCCACCTTAGATTTTGTTTGGCTCGACAGCTAACAGTGGTGTTTAGTTAATGGAAATGTATAGTGGAATGTAATTGTTGGGAAGTGGTTTATATTTGGGCTTTCACTTCAATTATGCCTCTGTCTCTTCTTTTGGGATTCCATAGCTTCCATTTCTTTAAGTAAGAAGCGTTTTCTGTTGAGTCAAGTGAGCGATTTTTACACCGAAGTTACACTTAAAAGTTTCTGTTACGATGTTTCTGTCTTTACACATTTGCCTCCCTATTCTGTGTAGCTTCTGGTCTCACAGTTCCTATTTTTTTCCTAAGTACATTACCATGGATGCAAGAGTCCCATCAAAACTTCTAACATTTTCAGTTTTGCTTTCATACCTGTGCCCTCCAGATGTTCTGCTATTCAGGGAGAAATGTACAGCTGCCAGAAATCGCGAGGAATATGCTAAAATATAGTACACCACCCCGATTCCCAAGTGCATGAGGAGAAACACCTGTCACCACTGTGTCAAGCCCTGCAGACTTTCAGCTGCCTCAGGCATTTTTGTGCTACTTCATCACTGTGAGACCTGCCGTGTCAAGCAGTCACATTATCCTTTTGACTGGGGAGGTGGATAGAAGCAAAACCCCCATTATTATTTTTTTTTTAAAGCTAAACTACACGGAGTTAGGGAAATTGTCCTGCTTTCAAATAAAACAGTGTATGTACCTATCCAGTTAAAATGTGTGTAAAAGGTATTGAGAGGAAGGCACCCTCATTGTTTAGCGTAAATCTAATCAATGAGCACAAATGCTCTAATCCTTGTCCTCAATAATGTCATCAAGCCCCAGCCAGATACTAGATGGGAGCTGGTCTTTGTTAGAACTTCTGGGATCTGTGCTGTAAGGTTTCATTAATACATTTTCCTGTCTTGAAGCCAGCCAGGTAGACTTCCAAAGCAGTATTGATTGCTGGTGAGCCATAGTTACAAATGCTTGTTTGATCTGTTCTCAAAACTATCCATTACAAAAGATTTTTTTAAACTCCCTGCATAATATATTTCAGTTCAATGTTCTTTGCCTTCAATAATTTCTTCTGCCCACCCTTGCAGTATAACTTAATATCTTGTTGCAGCTTAAGACTATTGTGATATATTGTATCCCATGTAGATAACGAAAAGTAGCACATTCTCTTTCTGTTGGAAGCACCTCTTCTATTTTCAACACTGTTTTCAATTACTTTATACCTTTTACTTTTGAGAACAATTTTTCCTGTTCTTGATTTGATTTTTTGTACTCACATTTTTCATCTTTCCCCCTTTCCTTTTTGCTTTGTTGCTGCATCCTTGGAATGTATGGGATTTTTGAAGATTTTACTTGCAGGGAAGGTAGCAAGAATTTGATAAGAAGGTGACAGTCAATCTTAGACTTAGGATTTAAGTTAAGATGTTTCTCTTCCCAAGTACAGATATTCAAGAGAAGAGTGATAGTTCTCCGAAGTGCAAAAAAATTGAGATAGTTAAGAAGACGACAAAATGTGGATTGAGGGATAAAAATTATTAAAACTTCAACATGTTGACCCAAGCTCATCTTTCCATGTAATTTCAGCAAATAGATACTTAGTTTCATAGTTGCCCTGATGCACATGTTTTGTCGAGTTGAGTTACTTGATGCTTTTACTGAAGTTGTGGAGAAAACCCCTTCTATCAGCAAACCACCTGTGGATATGCTTCTGTGTAATATCCTTGATTCTTGTTGCCCATTCAAAGACTGAGAGGTGTTCTTCTTTACTTAGTCCTTCATCCCTTTAAGAAAACCTCTGAAACCTCTCTGTAGATTCCAGTTTACTTGTAGTAGTTGCCTGTAAGCAGCAGCTGCACATCTGTGCTGGCAGAACTTTCTGTACTGATGCATACATTCCTGCCTTTACCTTTTCCCAGAAATCCAAACTTTATTCCCCACTTAGGAACAATGTATATCAGTAAAGTCTAGATTGCTTTCTAAAGCTGCCATCGTTGAAGATTCACATCTTCAAAAACATGGAATATTTACTATTAGATAAAAAACCCCCATAGAATATTACTATTATTATACTAAAACATTTAAAAATATGGAATATTGACAATAGAAAGCATTGTGCAGAGCTGTACAAGGAGTGTACATATGTTAGTATTAACATCCCATTGTATCTCATTCTATCAAAATATCTGCATTGTATGTCTTCACAATAATGATATTAGGTAACTATTTCAATGCTCAGTCTATTTTCTATATATTTTAGATTAAAAAAAAAATAAATTGATAGAGAATTAATGTTTCCTAAACCACAGGTCTTGAGGGAAGGAGGAAAAAAAAAATGCTCTTCTGGGAGATCTTTGCTTCTATAATGAGTAAGAATTAGGGTGATTCCTATGGCCTTTTCCATTTGCTCTGCCATTTAAATGTAATAATTTTCTTGTACTCTAGGCTTATTTCAGTTCTACTATATGTTGTATATTGTTTCTGCTTAAGACTTCCTTAAGTTATGGATCAAACTACAACAGTTATGAGACAGCAGCATACTGTTTCTTCTGTGTGGTATGTTACCTAAGCTGACATACAAGGCAAAGTAACTATTTAAAACTCACATATTTAGGGAGAATATCTTCAAGAAATAGTGCTCCAGGCATTGATTTATACCTGTTAAAAAGTTTTAATTTATGGTTTTTTTAAAGGCCTCCATGCGTACCCTTGTGCAATTATAAAGCATTGTTTATAGTTTTCTTGAGGGAAACTAGCATGAGGTTCTACCAGCTTCTTTGCAGTGATGGTGTACAATAATTTGCAAATTTTAGTTTAAATAACAGGCAAACAGTATGACTTAGAACTGTCTTTTGAGATAGCATTTCCCATTTTATTAGGTCTGTGCTTTTGCATTGGTTAACAACTTAATGTGTCATGTTGTAGGAAGTAAGCAAGTCTTTTTTTTTTTAAGGTATGAAATAATTTTTCATCTTTCCAAATATTATTTGGTATTATTTCTCAGGTCTTTCATCTCTAGGGATGAAGTACACAGCTTTCATTTGTGAAGAGTTAATCTAATAACACCTAGTATTTGGCAGAACAAATATCTTCAGAAAGAAGATAGATGTAATATCAAAAAAGCAGTGGAGCTTTTATAATATTATTCTCTGAAAATAAACCTGATCCAATAGGAAATTGGACTAAGCTTGCAAAAATGTGTGCCTGGTTTTAGTAAAAATAGTTTGATCAAATATCTTTTCCATCCTCTCTTCTGTAACTGTTCTGCAGTCTTTTGGTATACAGTATTTCTAGCTTTAAGGTTTCCTGTTTGAAGGTAAAGTAAATTCATCAGAGAAATAGATAAATCCTGTGCTAACTAATGTAACTCTCACTTGATTGTTACTCATTGTGAACCAGTCATACAGTTCTTTGTTCTTATAAGAACTCATGTAACATGGGCAGCTACCATCCATCTTCAAACGCTGATTCCTGGTGTTCATTCTCTCCTAACTGCTGGACAGGTGCGTTTGTTGCTTTGAGAGCTTTAACTCCCTGAAGTAAAATGCTTTAGGATAAAGACCAGTCCTTATTTGTAACTCTCGCTTGTCTTTTGGGATGAATAGAGCAGTTTTTGTTTGAGCTGGTGTAGCATTCTCAGTGTCCTATATATAATAAAAACCACCCTCTAGAATTTGGAAGGATTCCTCTTATGTTTTTCAGAATGATGGAGAGAATGATGGGTTCTATTGAATAGACAAATCCTGTTTGGTATTTGTGTATCTAACATACCAAATTGGTAAAGTACATTCAGTGATCAGGCAGTAAATCAAATCCTGAATAAGGAGTTCCTTGGTCTTGCGATTCATAGAATCATAGAATATTAATGAGTTGGGATGAAACTTAAGGATCATCTAGTCCTAACCCCCCTTGCCATGGGCAGGGACACCTCCTACTAGACCAGCTTGCTCAAGGCCTTATTCAACCTGGCTTTGAACCCTGCCAGGTTTGGGGCATCCAAACCCTCCTGAGCAGCCTGTTCCAGTGTCTCCTTACCCCCACAGTAAAGAATTTCTTCCTTGATATTTAACCTAAACTTCCCCTCTTTCAGTTTGTACCCATTACTCCTTGTGCTATCACTACAATTCCTGATGATGAGTGTCTCTCTCTGGATTCCTTGTAGGCCCCTTCAGGTATTGGAAGGTTGCTGTGAGGTTTCCACACAACTTTCTCTTCTCCAGGTTGACCAGCCCCAACTTTCTCAGCCTGTGTTCATAGGGAAGGTTCTCCAGTCCTCTTGTCAACTCCATGTCCCTGCTCTGAACCTGCTCTAACAATTCCATGTCCTCCTTATGCTGGGAACGCATAATTGGATGCAGTACTGTGGATGGGGTCCCACAAGAGCAGAAAAAAAGGAAGAATCACCTTCTTTAACCCGCTGGCCATTCTCCTTTGGATGCAGCCCAGGATTCCATCTGGCTTTCTGGGCTGTGAGCGCGCACTGCTCCCTCACGTTCCGTTTCTTCAGCCGTCACCCCCAAGCCTTTCTCTGCAGGGCTGCTCCACTCACTTCTCTGCTCAGCCCGTTGATGTGTCTGGGATTGCCCCAGCCTAGGTGCAGAACCTTGCACCTCTTTGTTGAGCTCCAGGAGGTCGGCACAGCCCACATCTCCATCCTTTCAGGGTCCCTCTGGGTGGCATCCCTTCCCTCCAGCGTGTTGACTGCCCTCAGCAAATTTGCTGCTTGGCTCTCCAGCCAAGATGTTGAATCAGCCCCAGCACTGACCCCTGAGGGCACCACTGGTCTCCGTGTGGACAATGAGCCGTTCACCACAGCTCTTTGCTTGTGGCCAGCCAGCCAGCTCTTTATCCACAGTGTGGTCCATTCATCAAATCCACACCTCTCCAGTTTGGAGACAAGCACGTCAATGCAAGAGAGCGTCAAACACTACTGAAGGCCAGGTTGCTCTGCCCCTGCCCTCCAGTGCTGGTCCTGTCACAGAGTGCTCGTTTCAGGAGCCTGTGGTGATAATCTGCTCTATAGCACTACGAATGCAAGGATGGGTCCAAGAAGAAGACACAGTCTGAACTTTTTTAAATCATTGGAGGGTTGCTCTTATGAAGAGAATTGCAGGGATGAGAAGTAACTTCTGTAATAGTGAAGATGATGAAACTTCATTATTGCCATTCTGCAGACTGGAAACTTGCATGGTGTTTTCATTAAAACTTGTGTAGCAGCTGAACCCTGCTTTTGGATACCCAGCCAGACTCGGTCACCATGTCAGTGGGATGGCAGGAACTTCAGAGTTCTGCTCGGGTTTGCCACATATTCAGGAGCAAGTATGGCCTTGGCTCCTCTCCTTTCCCGCGTGCGGGAGCAGTGGCAGCACTTTGGCACTGGTGAAAGGACACTGCTGGTTGTTAGACACGGTGGGGTCGATGTTGCCTTGTTCTTTAACCAGAAATATCCATCAGATGGAAGGCATCCTTTGGGATGCCATCTTGACTGTGCTGAGTAGACAAGTTTAAAATGGCAATTTTAAATCTCTCTACTGAGGATGAAGATTAGCAATTAAGTTATCATCAGAATTAAAAGGGTTTGAAGTAGCAGTGGGAGAAGTTGCATTCATCTGATAAAGATGGCTAATACAAAAACGTACTGCAGTTGAGCAATAGAAGTATCGTAATGTCTCATTTCACTTGATGAGAGAGCAGGTTTAAGTCACCTGCTGCAGGAAATGTATATATTTCCAGATTAGACACAGTTATTTCTGGCTGTCTTCCTGTTTTTAATCTGTCCATATGCCAGTCTGATAATTAAAAGAATAGGTAAATTAGATTTCCTGGCAGTGGATAGAAGTTTACTGTAATGAACATCCCACCACATTCATGAAATGCTTGTTTAATAGCCAGCTGCTGAATGTTCTTTTTAACTAAACAGGCTAAAATATGAATGTTGGGATGACATCGTTGCATTGAGGCATGACTGAATATCTGAAGACAAAGAAATTTACCCTAGAATTGTAGCAAGTTCACTTATGTTAAGATGCAAGAGAGAAATTAGATACCAATGACCAGATAAGAAAGAGCCTGTTAAATGCAAAATGTTGAAAGATTAAAGGCAAGCCTAAAGAATGGTAATTTATATTACTGTGTGTGACAAAGCATGAGACTTAATGAAATTATTTACTTGTGTTTTAAATAATTTGCTCTAAAATAGTTTATGGATGTAACCAGAGGCTCTCCATTAATTTTTTAGGGTTTTCTAGGTCCTTTTCTAAAACTAGCTGGGGTTTGAATTCTAAGCAAAAGAGTGCCTAAAAATAATGGGACAAATAGCACCAAGGTAATTTTGCTTTTGTTTTCCTTCTTTCAGTTTAATAATTAGCAAACTGAGCTCATTCAGTATGTGTTCAGCATGCCCAGATGAAAAACATGCAAATTGCTTGTGCCTTTTAACTTACAACTGGGGAGAGAAACATCTCCCTGTCAATTAAGAGAAGGTTCTGGATTTAGTAATTAACTTTCAGTTGTCTCCTCTTCCTATGGTTTGGGTTTTTTTAAACTTTCTGGGTGATGATGTGTAAGATAATTACTATGAGAGCTGTAGTAGAGCCCCACAAGCTATTCTTCCATTTCTGCTTCTGTGTCTGCCAAGGTGCTTTTTTTCAAACCTTCTTCTAAAATGGACTTTGCCTTAAAAGTATAAATATGTTTTCCAACAGCATAGTTACATCTCTTGGTTTTGTATCTGTTACTTCCCTGCTACTCAGTTATACACATTAGAGAACAAACCTGAGATTTATTTTTGTAACGTTAGCTGCCTAGTTGAAATTGGATTAAAGGCATGGTTAACTTTTTATGTTTGTGTGCCAAAGAGTTGGGGTGATAATGTTCCTAAAAACTGAATTATAACAATAGTTTTAAAAAAAACCTCAAAAAGTTGATAAAGAAACTTACCCTTAAGATTTTGACATGGATTCTTCCCACAATTAGTCTTAACTTGGCTAGAGACTGTTCAACCCTGAGAGTTAGAGCAAGTAGTTGTAAGAAGTCATCAAGGTAATTAATGCCTTAGGTGGTGTGAGTGTGTGTAGGGAGAGGAGAGGGGAGTTCAAATACTCAGTGCAGTCCTGCATTTTCAGAATCGTTGAAATCTGTTTAGTAATTGCATATTAATGGTAACTAGAGCTGCAATGAGTTTTATTAAAAAAAAAAAAAATCCACAAAAGAGATCTAAGTAGCTGTGGTTATTTGAGGAGAATCTCTTGAGGCAAAAGTTAAAAAGTAGCTGTTGGTAGTTCTTACTAACTTTCTATATTTGTTCGACTTTCATATTTTCTAAATTTTGTGGAATGATACTCAGCTTATTTTGCATAATAAACCACGTAATATGTAGTTATGTTATAAACTACTGAATATATGTATGAATGTGTAGTGGTTGAACAGACTGAGAAAATGAATCATTCATTGCAGGGTAATTGGTTATGTTTACTGGATTTCAAAAGTATTCTAATTCTTTCTAACAAATCAAAATTAGTCAGCAAGTAGTAGCAGTTCTTTTGCAATTACCTGTTCTCTCTTTGTGTTCTGAACTTAACTGTTGTCTCTAAAAAGTCTCCAAGGAGGATAGATTTCCTTCAGTATGAACAGAGGAATGAGTTACTGCATGTCTTGATCTTTTGCTTCTTTCTGTGAAGCTCCTTTTCCTTTTCTGGTGGAGCTTGAGCTTGAGCTAGGTGTGTATGATTAATTTTTCCAGTTTTGGCACAACAAAAAACAAGTGCAGTTATAGATCAGTAATTGTTTTGTTCTGGTTTGATAGGCAAGATTCTAGATTTACTTGGTTAGTCTGAGAATAAAAAAAAAATAAGAGAATGGTGGGGGGAGAATGTTTAATAAAAGGCCTGTTGATGTGAAGAGTTTGGCAACACTTTTACAGATTACCTTTAAAACTGTTCAGAAAACTGGTACTTGAAGGCATTTGAGTTCATGTTTTCTTTGTTTAGATAACACAGAAAAAAAACAGTTCTTGTTTGCTGTTGGGTGTCTATATCAGAGAGTGGCTCTGGGTTCTGAATAAGTAATAAAAAATAAAAGCAGTAATAAAACCCAGCGCTACCTTGTAGGTGATACTTCAATACACGGGTGAGCAGAACTTGGGGGAGCTTTTTGGTTTTGCCCATGGAAGAAGGAACACTTTTATACAGACAAGCCTATGAAAACATACCTGCTCATGTAGTCTAACAAAACTCGCTTTTAGTGCTCTGAAATTCTCTCTTCAGTGGATGAATGAGACAATGTTTGAAAAAACAGTTTCAGAAGATACACGTGAACCAGAAGAGTGAGTTCCTGTATGTTAATACTCCGGATCAGACACGGGGTTTGCTTTGAAAGGTGATCTGATCATCCTTGTTACCACACGTCTTTTTACACTGTGGAACAGCTTTGTAGTGTGGAATTTTTAATGTCTTTTGGGTGAAACCTAACCAGAAGCTCTGCTCCAGCAGCAGTTGCAGGCAGTCTGCCTGAGCTGCTAATAGGCATCCAGTCAATGGAACCAGCTGAACGCCAGTCTGAAATACAACCACTTGAAATGGGTTCACTGCAGACTTGGCTTCTCAGAACCCTCTTTTCTGCTGTATTATCCACTCCTCGTGTGGAATGAAGGAGTCATCGTGAGCTTTTTGTGGACCAGAACCTAATTGGCCAACTCAGATTCTGGTTTTGAACTTCATCTCTGAATGAGTGTGTCTTGACTCACAGATTCAGTAGTTGCTAGTCTTGACATGACTTTCCCTTGCTTTCAGCTGCAGGGTAGAGAAGCCAGTGATCTTAGGACGGCTTTGCAAAGTGTGAAAGCAGCTGGAGTTTTCTGTTTGAAGGGAAAGGGGGAAAAAAACCAACAAAGATTGGAACTGCAGCCTGTCAGTGGAGGAGTTGTAATGGGAAAAAAATTGGATAGCTCTGCACCATGCCTGCAGAAATTGAGAGTGAAAACAATTGCTCAAATACAATCTCGTAGTAAGTGATGGAATTAAGAGTCTGGCTTCAGTCCTCTCTTCTGGGCACAAGTCAATATCTCCCTTAGAATTAAAGCGTCATCATCTGGATCTTCAGCCAAAGGAGTCTTGGCTTTCTAGAGCTGTACTTTGCTTAACAGCTTTATTGTGAAACGGTTCAAAAGGCACATTTAAGTAAAAATAGCATATCAACTTGATAATAGTTTAAAACCTGTCAATAAAAAGTTGATAGGTTTTAAAAATTAAAATTGAGTACAAATTGAGATTTATGTTCTTTGTTAATAACCATAATTTAAATAGTACTCGTCATGTTGAAAATACAATTGCATTGGATTATGTCATCCATAGTTTTGTATGTGCAGTCTGATACTGTGTATCTGCTGGAGTTTTGCTCTTTGATTCTGGATTGTTTTGTATTATAATAACAAACACATAAGAGCTAATATTCTTGCAGCACTCATGTAGCTACAAAATCAAGGTAACAATGCTAGGCCTTGGTAAATAAATACTGAATAAGTTAAGTACTGCCAGTTTTAATTTGCATCATTAAACTGCTTTGGAATTCATTTAGAAGTACAGAGCTGTGTTGTTTTGATGTAACATGACCTTTCTGTGTACAGTTCTAAATAAATAAAAATTGGTTTTGTTGATTTTATTATGGCAAATCTGTGATAGCAGCAGTATTTCAGATGGGTGCTGTTCTATCTGATGCTTGTGGACAGGTTTGAAATATCTGTTTTTCTGTGTAAATTTTGTTCTAACCTAAAAATCTGTAAAATTGCCTGTGGGGTATCCCAGCTGAAAAAACAATGGAAACAGGTCATTTATGTTTGAGCTTTTCTGTTGGAGACAAAGGTGAAAGAAAAATAAAGACTGATTATGGTCATGGTGATGTGGACCATGTCTTGATCAGAAGGCTGTCATAGCACAGTGAGAGCAATAGATACTCAGATTTTTTTCTTCCCTTCTTTTCCCCTGTACATTTTTAAGTGGGCAAGAGGTGGGGTTTATACTATGTAACTATTTCATTTGCTCTTAAATGCTTTAAAAATAATTCGTTGTAGTATTTGTTTCTAATGATGAATGGTAAAGTCTCAAGGGCAATCTGAGGTAGACTTAGTTTAAATTAGACATAGAAGTGAGGTTTTCTTGACATGCTGAGCTCTAGTTCAAGAACTGTTGAAGTTTTCGCTTGAATACTCTGTTCATTTGATATCTTAGTTGGGTAGTTTGTCCTTGTACCAAGTGAATGTAAAAGCTGGTTGCATCCCGGCGATTCCTTAGCTGCCTCCACTTCCTCAAATAAGGTGGGAACCTTCCATGGGAACCTTAACCTCACAGCTGAAGAAAAAGAAAAAAAAAAGAAAAAGAAAAAGTTGTAGCAGTTGGCTTTTTATGTGATGGAAGGGCTTGTTCTCCATCTTCTGGTAAAACACTGAACAACAAGGAGGAGAGAAAGGCAAGGAGAGAAATCACATAACTAAGAGATAGTTTATAACTACCTCTAGGAGCTTTAGATCATAAAGGCTGAGAATAATTGTAGTTTAACACTGTAAAGATTTTTTTTGTTGTCCCTTTAGGATGTAACTTTGCTGTGGGGCTTCATAAATACATCATCGGGTGCTAATGCAGTGACTCCAGTTATGTCTAAATTTGGATTTCTAATTTACTTTTAGTATTTCAAGTACTTAGTTAAAAAGAACACATGTTATAAAGCTCTTCTGAACCAGTCTGTTCATTTGCCTTAGAGGAGAGAAGCATCACAGGCAATGTTGCTGTGTTCACTTAAGTTCTGATGGTCTGGAAATGCTTCTTGAGGCAACTCCTTTTTTAGATGCTGTGAGGACGAGTGCCCAGGTCTTGTGTTCATTGGTCGTGCCTGCTATCATCCTAGTCATTTTCTAATTGAGGTGTTTTACATGAATTCTTGGGGTGGGGATGATTTTACTATTGCAAACCAGGACTGATGCTCCAGGTGGATGGGAGAGATGTGTTCACTTACAGGTTTATTTCTGTTTTACCAGTTCAGTTCTGTGACTGTTCATGTGATTCGGTAATGATACTAGCACAGGACTGGAATTGCACAAAAGACTCAAGGCCAAAAGCCCAGATCAGTTTGTAAACTATCATAAATTGATCTTAAAAGTCAACTATTATCAGCTTTCCAGGAATTTGAACAATGCTATCTTCATCCCATGCTCAGTTCTTTAACGGTTGTAGTAGTTAGTGAGATGATGCTTCAGACTCAGTTTTACTCTGAAAAATACAGCTTTCAAAAATGAACTTGTCTTGAATGAGATCAGTGTAACAGGTTTGTTTCCCAGAAAACAAACCAAAACTACTTATTCTGCTATCGTTAGTCAGAAGATAGCATCAACATAATGACTATACCTAGCTACTTGATCAGGAGTCCACATCAAGTCAGCATGTTCCTTGTGTTTCATCTCAGGATTCAGGGCCTTTGCCAGGGACTAAATGTCATGTAATTCCTAGGGCTTCTCCAGTACCCATGCTCTGTTGCCATTCATGGCTTGTCACCTCTGCAATGCAATTTGAGAGTTTTTTTTCCTGGCTATCCTAAAAAGACTAGAGAGCATTTCATTCTGTTGTCTTTATTCCTGGAAAGCAGTGCTTTAGTGGCCATTCAGCACTTTTTGACACCTTTTTTTAAAGGTGTTTCATTTCTCACTGTATTGTTCTGTTCTTGATCTGAGGAATTTATATATGTACAATAAATTTATTTATAGCAGCTTTATTTTTACATTGCAGTTACAGAGATTAAAAAAACAAACCTTTTGTTCATCTATATTTCATGTAGGTATTTCAGCAGTGAATTTATTGGTATTAAAGAGCACCAGTATTTTCATTTTTTTTAGAAGAAATGTGTTCATCTTTGTTATCTCAAAGCAACTGCATAAACCCGTGTATTTATGAAATGTTTTTTAGAAGTTTCTGTATCAGATGTTCTAGGGGCCCAAACTGTAGTGAGACCCCAGAACACTTGGCTACCCTGGTCCCGGGATGCGTGCCCGCCCTTCAGGTGGCACCGCCTGGGAGCCGTGCTCGGGCAGAGTTACCTTGCGTGCTTCTGAGATTCCTCCACATTTCCTCCAAGACACTGGTCTGAGGTAACCCCCCTTTGTCCCTCCCCGAATTATCCTGGCTAGCTCTGTCCAGGGGAGGGTAGGGGANTTTCAAACCCCGGGAGAGGGGGCGGGGAGACATATAACACCAACCAATGGGATAACACTCCAGGGACAGGGAGGGGAAAGGACAAACACATCACACATGGGGGGAGGGATTACAGAGAAGCCGGGGATGGCCAGGTATGTGCACCACTACATTGGTCCTAGATGCAGGAGTTGTCAGCCAGCTTATCCACTGGCAAGACGTGACTGGTGGAGACTTCTCAATTTCCAGCAGAGAGTTGTGTCTGTGTGTTCCAGTGCTGATGAAGAGTCCCTGTGGAACCCCGGATACTGCAAGAACTTTATTGACTGTTGCACGGTGCTCTTAACTCCCTCGGGAAAGGAAAGTTCAACCAGCAGTTTAAAATCTCATTCTGTTTTCTTTTGATTAATAGTTAAACATAAGCAGTTAGTTAGTTGTAGCTCGTGACTGCCATACCTGAAATGTGAACAATGGGAAGCACATGCATGGGAAATACTTTTTCAGGGAGAAGCAGATAGGTTGCAGCTTTGGAAGTGAATACCGACTGAAGATTATAGACCCTTGGAGTTAGTATTTGGGGGGGGGTCTTTAATCTTATTAATTGGGTTGTTTTGGTAGTTGAAGAGTAGACAGTTCTTTTGTTGGAGAAGGAATACAGCAGAGAGAAATTACTTGGGCCTACTAGTCAGACTTTTAAATCCATCTCTTCATTTAATGGTTATCTGCAAGGTGTGTGGAGATCAGTGCAAAAGGTGACAAAAACGAAGTACAGAATCATGAAGGGGAAGACATTTTTACTAGAGATAATGTAAATCTCACTTTTCTACGCTTCAGTAAAATTACTTTTAAAGCGTCAAAAGCAGAAATATGACAGTTCAGGAGCAAGTAATTGCATAGGGTACAGGATACATTTCCATTTTCATTTCAGTTTAGGTTTAAATGGTAAGAGTCTTACAGCTTACCTTCAGGACTACACTTTGGCTTTGAAATACAAAGAGAGGATTGTACCGGTAATACAAAACCTGGAGGCATCATCTGCTCTGTTTTCTTCACAGGTCGGCATCGCTGCATTGTTAGTGTTCATCACATTCAGCAGCAGTCAGATGCCATAAGATGACTTTCAGTAGGCACGAGCTGTATTTTCATACCCTTTCTGCTCCAGTGTCTTGCTTTGCCTGCTTCTCATGGCTCATCATTGCATGGTTTAGTAACTTGCACATTGACAAGCAGGAGACTATTATTGTGCATTAAATTCTCAAAATACAGCTGTCTGTATTTGAAAGGTAGTTCTTGCTCATCTGTAGTATTACACAAGAAATTTGAGGAAGCAGGAGTTGAAATAATTGCAAGCAGATAGGAGCATGGAGCTTTTAAAGGTCAATATTAGAATTACCATTCTCTTTTTGTGCTGTTCTTTAGCCAACCACAGGCAATATATTTAATGACCTGAAGGAAATATATACAGCTTTGTTTTTCCTCAGTTTGCATGGAAAAAGAAAACATTTTCTAGATGATGACTAGTACTTGAGCAGTACATATGTGGTAAAAACACTACGTGGTACTATGAAATATTTCCTTTCACTTTTGTCGTATGCATTTAGAAGGCAGTGTCTGGCGCTACGTGTGATATTCTAACACCATCTAATGTAGAAGACAACCATTCACAAAGAACATCTGTTTAAATCATCTCTCACTCCCCAGTGAGATATGTCAGATAATAGTACTGCCCTGGTAAGGTGGCTTACTCAAAAAAAGTAAAGCCTTGTCTTTCAGGTTATGGACTGACCATTGACTTAATTCAGTGTGATGTGTGTATCTCTGTCATTACAAGCTAAATTAAGAGAATTGTCTACTTTGCAGAGTGTCTGAAGAATGATGTATGATTTTGACAAGAAATACTTTTTCGTGTACTTTTTGGAAAAGGAAAACTAAAGATTTTGGTAATTGATGTTTTTGAACTACCTTTGGCAAAAATAATTGTGTGAGATCTTTCCTTATTATTCCAGTAAACTGGCAGGCTTAAACAGACAAACTTCAGATATTCAAACAGTGAAAGAAATCACTACTTTTTAATTTCTCTAGGTTACAATCTTCTAGGGAGGAAGAAGGTACCACAAATCATTCTCATGTATTGGCTCACCTTAGTCAGGGGCTGGGACATCAAAATCAGTCTTAAGTGAAGGTTAGGTTCATGACCATCTGAGGAACCTGCTTGTACAGAATTCATTGAATCACAGAATGGTTTGGGTTGGAAGGGACCTTAAAGATCATCTAGTTCCATGCCATGGACAGGGATGCCATTCACCTAGATCAGGTTGCACAGGACCCATCCGGCCCAGCCTTTAGCAGTGCCTGGGATGAGACATTCACTACCTTCTCAGTAAAGAATTTCTTTCTAACATCTAATCTAAACTCACCTGCTTTCAGTTAAACCCATTGCCTCTTGTCCTGTTACTATCTGCCCATACACAATTTCTCACCCCCTCCTTTGTACGAGCCCCCTTAAGATACTGAAAGGCCGCAGTGAATTCCCTCTGAAGTGTTTTCTCCTGTATGCTGATCACCCTCAGCTCTCTCAGCCTCTATTCATAGGGGTCCTGCTCCATTCCTCTAATCATCTATGTGGCCTCCTGGACCTGCTCCAGCAGGTCCATGTCTGTCTTGTGCTGTGGACCAGAGCTGGATGCAGCACTCCAGGCTGGGTCTCACAAGGACAGAGTGGAGGGGGAGAATCCCTTCCTTCGACCTTTCCACCCCTCTTTTCATGCAGCCCAGGATGCAGTTGGCTCTGTGGGCTGTGAGCACACCTTACTGGTTATGTTCAGCTTTTTATCCATGAGAGCAACCAAGTCCTTTTCCTCAGGGCTGCTCTCTATGAGTTCTCCCAGTTTGTACTCACATCTGGGGTTACCCTGACCCAGGTGCAGCACCCTGCACTTGGACTTGTTAAACTTCATGTTGTTCTTGTAGACCCAGCTCTCAAGCTTGCCCAGGTCCCTCTGGATAGTATCCCTTCCTTCCGTTGTGTCAGCTACACCATTAAGCTTTGTATTGTCCACAAACTTGCTGAGAGTGCACTTGGTCTCAGTGTCTAGTTCATGGCTGAAGATATTGAAAAGCAGTGGTCCCAAGATAAAGTCCTGAGGGACACTTACACTGGATCAAGTTATTCTGTGTGTTGTCTTCCTTTCTGTCCCTTTAATCCTAAGAATCCAATTCAAAACCACTTCAGAGCAGTCAGTGGAACTTGATTTGCCTCAAATGGTTATGTTACCAGGCTCATTACAGTGTACGACATCTCTCTGCAAATTCCTCTGTGTGATGACACTGAACTCAGGATGTCCAATTCATTTTCATTTCCTTATGATCCATCATCTAGGGGTACAAGCTGTGAGTGTCTCTGGTTATTAAAATATACCTGTCACCTTTACAGGGAGAATCTTATGCCAAGAAAAATATGCTTAAATCATGTGCATGGTTAACATGGGAGACTTGCTTCACTGGTTTTCTTCAGTTACACTTTCTTGACTGGAACCCTCCATTTTCTTTGAAATTCCTGTTGGTGACAGCAGAACTGGAGCTGTTCTTCACCAGCTTTGAATAAAGGTTGACCTGTTTCCTGGAATGGGGCCATTGGTGCTTCCTCTGAAAGCAGCTGCTCATTTGTATCCGTGGTTGTTGGCAGGTACTGGAGGAGTGAGAGGCTTTGTTGTGTCAAGGGGAGCGCTGCCTCTGTGGGAATGCTCCGTGTGAACAAAGAGTGGCAGAGTGATCTCTCTGAGAAATGCTGTTACTCCTGACCTGCCTTTGTGCGTGGAGCTTGGTCATTGCTTTGCTCCCTCTGCCACTGTGGAGTTTATTTCCAGGAGGGACTTCTTTAGGCACTCTCTTTGCAGCTCCCTAAGACTGGTCTCCACGAGATACAACTGTGTCAAGCTTGTTGTTTGGAGTTCTCACCTGTGTGGATGTGCTCCAAGAAAGTTACTGAAACAGAGGTTTTGCTACTTACTGGAGCTGTTTGCGAGTCACATCTCACCTGTGTGACCACTGTCTGCCACTTTCCCAGCCTCTTAGTCCCTTGGAACAAAGGGAACAAAAATGACCATCCCAGACATGTTCTTACATAAACTGAAGTATCCAAGGTGTGTTCAGGGTAAGAATCTGTTCTTCAGAGCTGAGCAAACGTGTAGGTGTGGACCATACACATGTAACTCCTGTTAACAGTAAATAATGCTGCTTTTAGTATGAAACATATTTTACCACTGCTTTGGTGTTGTCGGGCTAGTTTTAGCCAAGAGGATCATTCAGTAAAGCATCCTCTGGTGGGTGGGTTGCTACAGCAACATTCTTGTAAGGGTTCGATAAGGATTGGAAATGGTTTGAATGTTACCTATGGCTATGCATTTTCCACAGTTTAAATTACAGGTTTAGTACATATTTACTTTGACTGTACAGGTCACGATTATTCCACTTTTAGAGGATTCTTAACTGTGTAAGCTGCTGCTAAAATAAAATTTCTTATTTCAGTCTCACAGAGGAGCAAAACTTTTGCTGCTGTGCTTGGAATCCAGTACTTGGCTGGATTAACAAGCATGTCCTGACTAGGGAGATAAATAACTGAATGAGGCCCAGGGCTGGGGGGGTAAGATTCTTTCTTTTTATGGTTCTAAGCAGAGCACAACACTGATTCATTAAGCAAAGCAGAATGAATTTGATTTTTCTTTGTATAATGGCAGTGCTGTATAGTCTAGAGACATCCAGACAAGGAAATCTGTCATACTAAGGAATATTTTTGAAGGGTGGGGTAGGTGTAAATGCTTAATATAGTTCATGTAATGTCTTGGAAGTGGTTGATCTATATATATGAGATAAAAATGGCACTATTTAATGCTGAAATTAGTGCCAGTATGTTGTAGTGCAAACTTCTTGCTTTTTACAGTGTGTTTGCTGCTTTTAGAAGATGGTAGTAACAGGTCACCAGCACTCCGAATACTTATTGTTAGATGGTGTATTCTGAGAATTTGCCAATCTGTTAATTTTATCTGTTTGGACTAGCTGATACTGAACTTCCTATTTTTAAAATGAGATTTTTATTTGCTTCAATTTATTCTTAATGATCTGAATGTGGATTGTAGTGGTCTTCATTGGACTGTCATAGTTCAAGGACATAGTTTCTGCATGTGCTTTTATAATTCTTCTCTCATCCAATTTTCTGGTATTAATGACTACATGGTATTTCTGCCAAGTTCCTATTTATCTGGGAGAATTCCAGCTGGGTTCTGTCATAATGGGTCAGCAGTCTTCAGTATCCCCCCCAAGTGCAGATTGGAGGGTGATACTGCCTAGCTGGGGCTTCTTCAGCATTGATGACCACCTACCCTGAAACTCGAGGTCTCCTGATGTTGCTGTTACAGGTCTCAGTAGTCACTTGTCACGTTATGAGTCAGTGTCCCTCTACTGAGACTATCAGTTTCTTCTTTAGGTTCACATCTTGGCAATGCCAAGTGAGAATATTCTTGATACTCTTCAATCACGCTTCTTAGATGATCAATTGTTTAGTTGTATCTTCCTGACTCCTTTTTTTTTACCCCTTCTTCTTCTTGTCCTCTACACTTCGAGACACTTTCAGGATACATTGTCCTGGCTTGGTAGTTAAGGTGGATATGTCATTCATTTACCAAAGCTTGCATTTATCTTGTTTGCTGTGGTCTTCTGAGGAGGAGATGAGAGGAGATGGCAGGTAGGCCACATTCAAAAAAGAAATTTACGAATATCAACTAATAACATGGTGTTTCAAGTACTAAACAGGATTCATTACTTTATAGATCAGCTTCCTAAGTATCAATTTACCTCATGGACAGAAGTTACTTGGCCAGATTTGGCTATGTAGCTTCCAGGCCAGTTGTAGCAAGTTTGGACAGTCTGGATAAAAGCTGGGTAAAACTGAATGGTAGTTTGTGCTGTTACTGCCTCAGTCTTATATGTTAGCTACCACTGGGAGGTTGGTTATTGTTGTGTCCTGGGGTTTTTAAAAATATATATCTTTAGTCTAAAAAGAGAAGTATGGTTTTTGGGTTTTTTTCCAAATTAATCAGAAAGGAAAGCAGTTTTGCGTGTCAGTGTTAGTTTTAACTATTTATCTCAAATTATAAAGCAAATTGTCTGAGAAACATAATATTCCAAACTAATGTAAAGAATTTTCCCAGCATATCTATGAATCAATATGTAGAGTAAGTTATGCTGAAATTCAGATTACCATGTTTGTCCCTCTTTTATTCAGTCTCACCAGCAACTTGTTTTCACATTTTCCCTTTACAGGGATAATTGTCTTTTAAGCAAGTGTGAAATTGGTTAAGCTGTAATACTCTCTTACCACAAAGTAGTGGTGGGGTGTTTTCTCCAGTACAAAAATGCAAATCATTCCAAAGCACTTAAAAGAAGAAAAAGTTTACTCCATAAGCAAAAAGGATTGTATCGCTGTGCTTTTTGTTTTACATTTTCTGCAAGTACTACACTGTGAAAGTATTGATTGGTCTAGCACATTTTTAATAAGAAACAAAATTAATTTGAGGAGAGCGGGCTACTTTTACAGGCCTGTGTCATTAACGTAAACTGAAGTTTGTGCTATTCACTTTTGTAATCTGACTATTTACATCAGCTGGACGAAGGGAAGAAGCCTTTTCTATCCAAACATAGCTCCAAGACCCAAAAAGTGAAGAATATAAAGTATACTTTTCTGGGCTGGTTTTTGTTCAGCTTTGCTGGTTTTCCACCCCACATCCTTAAACAGGTCACATGTGACAAGTCATGATGAAAATCATAGTACTTGTGGTCAGGAGAGCATTAGGACGAAGGGAGGCTTTTTGCTGGAGTTTCTTTCAAGGCTCTTTGAAGGCAACTGCTTTGTTCTGATCTGATTATTTCTAGTGCATTGAGCAAAATTGCAAAGTGGTACTGAAATAGTGTTTGCTAACACTGTTAGCTTGTTTATCCAGTCCTCCTCTGTTTTTTTCTTTCATGCTTCAGCTCTGCTTTGCTCTTCCTTCATTTCTCTGCCATGATCTGTGGTGCTTTTTGGCTGCTCTTAGGAGAGCGTCAAATTGAGTGTTACAGTAAAACAGACAATATTCCAGTCAGGTTCAAGGTTCCAGTAGGAAGCACTGGATGCTCAGAAGCATCTTCTGCTGCAGGAGAGAGATAACTTCTTTACATATTGATTGTGTAGTAAGATCTCCGTTAAAACCAAGCCAGGTTTTAAGGCAGCACTTTGCAAAACTTGCATATTTCTCACCTGTTACGTCCTTGAATGAGACACCTTTGGGTGTTTGTTTGGGGTGAACAGTATATAACCTGGTGATGGTATTGTAATTGCAAATGACCACATGAAACAGATTTCTGATTCATTTCAGAATGCTTGACATATTTTATTGAGAGGATTTCTCTGGATATTGTCAAATATAAGAATTTTATGTTCTTAATATAGCTGACATAGACAATGCTGAATTAAACTTAAGGTTAGCTTAGCAGATTTGAAGACAGGAAAAAACCTAGTTTTGTTTTGTCTTGTATTTAATATGTTGACTTACCTTTCCAGAATAGTTAACATTTGGTTTTCTTACTTTCTGATACACCATATTTGCACCAAGTTTCGTTTTTTCATTTGAGTTGCATTGTATCCCAAACATAGCAAGTTCTTTTAGATAGTTGTGCTCACATGTTAAAAATTAAACAAAATTTCATCATTTGATGTTAAATGACTTTGTTCTGTTTGTTATTCAGGTGTGTGGGGGACTCTGTAGCTTTGTTGCTCAGAGGGCTCTGATTTTCCTTATCAGAACAAACCTTGTCAGAATTGAAACAATGTTGTCAAAATTAGTTTATTTACAGCTGACCTTAATGGAAAGGAGAACTGTGACATTTTATAAGTGTCCTTGAAAGAATGAGCTCAGTAACATGCTTTCACACTGACAAACCTGATTTCTTTCTGTGTTCTGCACACAGGGAGATAGCAGTGGGATGTTTTTCTGCCAAACATCAGCAAGTCCTAGTATTTCATCTCCCATAGTATTCTTATAAACAAATCTATGAAATAGTCCACTGGCTGAAGTGTGGCTCCCAAAGACTTAGTAGTACTAAGTCCAGATGGCAGCCAGCTACTTGTGGCTTCCTATCAAAGCTCAATACTGGAGCAAATATTCTCTCAACTTCTGTATTGGTAACTGAATGAGGGGACAGAGCACATCTTCAGCACTTTTGTGGATGATAGTGATTTGGTGGGAGCAAGCAAGGTAAGGGAGGGTCATAGAGACTGTTGGGAGAGGCACAGCATCCAGGGATGGATAGGAATTTAAAAGTAATCATATGATGTTACCACAGGGAAGAGGTGTCAGTCTTAACATTTTTATGTGATCAGAGAATGATTGTATATGGAGTCTTAAGTGTCAGTTGTCAATGAAACAATAAATTTTAAGGAGAAAAAGCATGTTTTGAGGATACGTAATTCATATTAAGGAGATCTACTAGTGAGAAATATGAAATTTTAAACTTAGGTTTCTTCCTGATTTTTTGGATTGTTTTTCTCCTTTTCCTAAATAGACTTTGTTGGAATATGCAGAAAAGTGGAAGACATCAGAAGATCCTCTGCCTCTGCTGGAGGTGTACACGGTGGCTATCCGAAGTTATGTTAAAGCACGACCTTACCTTACCTCTGAGTGTGAAAACGTAGCCTTTGTGCTTGAACGTTTAGCACTGTGAGTATGGTGTTTTTGGTTGCTAAAACCAGTCTGTATGGGGTTAACTTTTCATTGCCTAAGTGTTTTCCCAATCCAGTTCTCAGCACCTCCCTTCCTTATGGTGGATGCTGTATGTAAGGGAGAATATCTGATTGTTAGAACTGAGGCAAGAAAGGTTCCCGACCTATGGCAAGCCAACATTCCTGGCTTGAAACACTTTGCTGTTATTCATCTGCGTACTATCTGAAAATACATCCATTTGCACAGGCCTTTACAGGGTTGGATTCAATGATTATTTTTTATGGTGTCTTTTACAGAACTTGCTTTTACAGTTTCTGCAAGTTTATGACCTCTTTTTCTTCATGTGTTCAAGGAGGCAAACTGTATCGTGGCTGGTGTTTCAAACAACTGTTTTAAAATTTGAATAAAGAATTGTTGATTATACAATTTCATCATCAAAAATTGCCTAAAACAATATTCCTTGTTGACTTCCAGAAGCTGTATTGAACTTCTACTGTGTCTGCCTCTGGACTTACCTGAAAATAAATGGGAAGAATTTCAGGCTTTTGTACAGGTGAGTTTAGTTCATGAAATGGAGACTTAATATCTTTTTCAGAATGGTTTGGAAACGTAGAGATGTTGACTGTGTAGCATGTCTGTAAGGAGCAAGGCCTTCAGCTGGACAGCCTACGTACTGTGCCGTAATTGCTAAAGGCAATATCATTTGTCTGCAGAAGTTGTGGAGAAAAACATATTTACAGATTATTAAAAGAAAATTCATGTTTTAAAATATAGTTGACTATTCAGACACTTAGAAATTAAATACTGTCATGTAAGTCATTCTTTACTATATGTAGTTGTATGTTTGAAACTTATGAATGAAAGGCTAGTTGATAGTGAGGGGTTGTTGGATCTCTCACAGGGCACAGGCTGGTTAAGGTTAGAGCAGTGCATCAAAGGAGGGTGTTGGAACAAGTTCTGCTTCTCAGTATTTATCAGAAATATATAGTGGGAGGTCCAGTCTGCAGTTAAATAAACAAAACAAAGGAGGGGGGGAGGAGAAAAGAGTAATAATGGAAAGACCAGGTACAGTTACCTCAGGATTCTCAGCCTAAATAACAAAGGGAGATGAAAGGCTGATTATTTCTGAGTGAATTTTGACTAGCAATTGCCTTACATAAATCAGGTCTGAAGAGATGTATTTGATGCTGAGGGGTTCCATAGCCTGGAGAGCAGGTGGAAAAGTGAAAGAAAAATGGTTTGTTGGTTTTTTTAAAGAACCAGTGTACGTTGTGCGTTGCTACTTAAGCTACAGGTTTTTGCAGGTATTTATTTATTGATATTATAATAATTTTTTTTTTTTTTTTGCTTCCAAGTGTACATCTGCTCACAGAATTTATTCTAGTCTATAAGTGCAGTGGAAGATATTTTAATGGATTTTAAGACTGTAGCCTGTTTCGTCATATTTGCATAGAACCATGCAGTGAGATCTTACCAGCTAAAATCTTTTGACATTATAAAAATATTTTTTCAATGTCTCCATTACATAGAGGTTGAGCTGCTGAAGAGTTTGTGAAGATAAGGTTTAGGCATCTGGCACCAGAACAATATGTGGACTAGAGAAATTGCTCATCCATTTTTAAAAGAGAAACCTATTTCAAAATTTAGTTTCAGAAATTTTAGAAGTAGCCCTGTTAAAAAATCTCAAGGTGAGTTTGAGGCACTCAGACTGTTGTTTTGATTTCTCAGCTTATATCTTAGGTAGAAGTAAAACCTGTATAGGCTGAATGTTAAGATTGTTTTGTTATACATTTAACTCTTTGTCTGGTAGAGTGTTAATTTGATAACGTAAGATATAAAGGAGTGTGAAAGATGCATTATTTATATCTTTTTTAAACAGTACCTTGTTTTGTAAAATATATTATTCAGGTGGCTCATAAAAACTTGATGGAAAATGGCAGCCGGGAACTGCACATTTTAACAACACTTACACAAGAGAAGGGAGTGTGGAAGAACCCAGTATTGTGTGGTATTTTGTCCCAGGAACAGTTGGACCCAGATAAAGGTAAAATTTGAAGTTATGGTTGGGATAAAATGTACTTCATTTTTATGAATTATTGAAATATTGTTATGATATGTGGAAGTTTTCTGTTCAGTATAGTTTCTGATAATTTGTAAGCTATGTAAATAAATATGTATGTAGCATTTTCTGAATTATTAAGACAGTATGTTCATGATAAGATACAAATAATTAATGTTGGTATTTTGCATAAAGCATATTCATGCCTCAAATTCTTTTGCCATTTTCTTGATAAGCCATGTGAAGGGAGTTAATATACAGGCTAATTTACAATGAGGTAAGTTCAATACAAATATGCAAAATTTATTTGACAGAAACCCAAAAAATAAAAAATGCATAGATATTTTTTAATGAGAATGCCATTTACTTGGTTAAGAAATGCCAAAAGGACCTTTACTGAAGATTCATTTAGACCTGAGTTCTGAGAATGGCTAACAGTAGTTGCACAGGGAAGAGTGTATGATGCTTCCAGACTTACAAGGACATCGGATAACTGATATGTTATTTTTGCTTTGCTGATGGCAGTTCAGAAATGGTATCCTTGTGAAAAGAAATCTTAATTGGGTTTTTGATTCTTTGCCTAAATGGTTTTAGAATCTGTGTAAAGCATCACACATAAGCATGTGTGACAGAGTTATGCAGTTCTTACATCAGGTGAAGTAGCTCCTCTTACTGTCTGTCTCCTTTTAGCCTGGTGCTTGCTTATTTCATATGATATTTTCTATTTATTAACAAGTTAACTATTCTTACATCTTTTAATGAATGCATCACAAGACCTGATTCAATAGACTGCTATCATATCTCATCTTCTCTCTTTTGTAGTGTCTTAAATGTCTTTCAACTTTACTGTGCCATTCCTTATATGAGGAACTAAAGGGTTATTCAGTAGTCAGTATTATTTTTTCCCTTCAGCATTCCTTTCCTAATATTTAATATATAATAATAATATTAATATTCCTTTCATAACACTAGCCTTGCTTCTTGACTGAGCATTGAACCAGTGTTTTCTTAAATCAGAACTAAACAAAATATTTTCTTGAGAACTATTTCTGTATTAGGATTTTTCCCTATCATGCCTGTATGTACAGTTAGGCGTGTATTTTTCCCCCCATTAAAATAATTTGGGGAATTTTATCAACATTTTAATTGTATCTGTTATGCTGTGTTATGGACTGTTGGCATGTTTTTACTGCCCTGCTTTTGTCAGCATATTTTGTCATTGTTCTCTGCCCTTTTCCAAATGTTTATGAAAGTGCTGGACATAGGCTGTCCCTGGTACAGATCCTATGGAAATCCACTGAGAGTTTATTTGGGGCTTTTTTTTCAACTGATTGTTTATCTGTACAAGGATCTTCTTTTCATTGCCAAGAGAGCTTGTTATCTTTAGGGATTTGATGGACTTCTTTTAATGCCTTTAGGTAAAATAAATTGGATCTCCTTTTATTCAGATTACCACATCTCCCCTGAATTAGTCCAGTGACTGTATAATGTGATATTCTGGGTTTTTTTGCTTTGTTTTGGTTTTGTTGGTTTTTTTTTTTTTTTAAGAGAAGCTGGGGTTACTCTTCCACAAGACTTGCATTTTGTTGCTTCTTTTAATTACTTATTATACACGTAATACAGACTTTGGATTTGTATGTAGTCCTCAGAGTCCCACAGAGTACTCTTTACTAGCTTTTTCTCAACCACCCTGCACCCATTTTAACAGTAAAGCACTTGTAAGAAAGAGGTTTAATTAATATTTAATTGCCTTATATTTGAATCTTTTTAAGAACTTGCTCATGAGTTTGGTATTGGATGAGGAGGACACAGGTCCTGCACTGCTATCAGGCATTGCAATGCATTGCATTTGCATGGTGACTGGACCTGTTCAGGTTTCAGATGCATGATTTCTTTTTTTCCTCAAGACTGCATATGATAGACAAGAAGCACTTGTATCTAGGGAGAGGAATTTTCCACATTTCCCCGCTTAATTCATTGGTTACAGAAGGAAACTTTAGTAATGTTGTCTTAATTTTCTCACTTCATAGTGGGTCTTTTGTTTTACTGTCTTCTTCCTGATTTACCAGATAGCTTATTGTGAGATCAGGACTGATATTAATCTAGAATTCCAGCTGATCTGAATTAATGACAACTGAAAATTAGGTTTCCTGAAGTCGTGTGGCTGTCTGTGCAGCCTTATTGCTCAGTGTGCCAAAGATTGAAAGTTGCAGTACACCAAAGTGTTTGGGGTTGTGCCACAGCCTATGCAATGTTAAAACACTGCACTTCTATCTTGTGGAATTCCTGTCAGTGGGGCTTGTGCTTTTCCGTCCTCGAGGTTACCATTTCCTTGTAGTGATGGTATAATCCTTCAAAGCTGTCATTGGTATCTCCTCAGCTGAGGAGGAACTGTCTAGAGGAAAAGGATCTTTGATAACCCTATGAAAAGCCAGGCTGCTGCTGCTTTTTTGGTATCTAATTCTAATTATTCTTAGAGATTTAAACCTGGATGCCAAGAGTTAGATTCTTGAATTTTTCAGTTTAAATGTAGTAAGGAGTCATCTAAAGAATATCTCGCTGAAAAGAGGATCTGGAAATAACCATCACTATCCAGAGATTGTCAAGGTGGATAACAGGCAGAATATAACAGCCAACGTGAAACTATTTTCAGTAATTAGAGCACCTGTCACCAGAAGTTGGATGATACCAGCAGCCTCAGTTTTGAGAGAAGAAAAGAAAAATGTTTTCATCCTGGTTATATTCAAAGCAGCCATCTGGAACTTCTTTTACCCTTTCTCCAGACACTGTGCCACCACAGAAGTANTGTTTTCATCCTGGTTATATTCAAAGCAGCCATCTGGAACTCCTTTTACCCTTTCTCTTGACACTGTGCCACCACAGAAGCATCCAGGATTGATGCTGCATTCAGCAGTATTGTGCTAAGATGCTGTTTGCATGAAGGATTCTGAGTCCCAGCTCCTGGTAGATATAGAGAGTATCAAGTCAGTTCAGAGTTACCCATCGTGTGAAAGCACGTGTGGACTAACACTTGAACTGAAGAGGTGTTGTGGCTCAACCCCAGCCAGCAGCCAAGCCCCACTCAGCTCATTCCCCCACCAGCGGCATCAGGGAGAGGCTCGGAAGGGTAAAGGTAGGAAACTCACGAGGTGAGGTAAAGGCAGTTCCACGGGGAAAGCAAAAGCCGCGCACACAGGCAGAGCAGGGAATGAATTCACCCCTTCCCATGGGCAGGCGGGNGCTACTCCAGCCAAAACCAGTGCATTACTTTCCTGATTAGCAACTGAAGTTCTTGGAGATGGATTGTCCATGTGTATATTCACCTCCTGGCTTCATGCTCCTTGGCCAAAGCAAGGTTGATAAGATGTAAAACTGGTAGATTAATCTGTACCTACCCTGCATCAGATGAGGGGTCTGGTAGTAGGATTATGAGTGCTTTGTAAGGCAGATATTCTTCATGCTCTTTAAGTCTTCTAGTCAGCTAAAACGTGGCATTAATCTGGACTGTCTTCCACAGACAACCTGTTAGTGGCTGGAGATTATTCCTCCTCTCATGTGCTGCTGATCTGTGGATTAAGTTTTCTCTGGTTTAATCTATGTATGGTATGAGCAATACCTGTAATAAAAACTCATAGTCCTTGTGAACTTGTAGTGGAATCACTTTGTAGTAGGATCTGACATGCCAGCTATGAGATTCAAGGGAATAACAGGGGAACTGTCTAAAAGGTTAGATCCCAGTCTGTCCAAGTTAATTTGCTAGATTTAGTAGATTGTAGTACCACCTGTCTGATGTTATCTGCAAATCATCAGTTTTGCTCATGTTCTGCAATTTTATATTAATTTTGCACGTGCCTTGCACTAATGTGTTTGTGAATTTTAATGGATGAGGGAGCATTGCACAGAAATGACATATAATAATTTTTCCAGTAATTGTTCCCATTAAATATGTCAGGGTTTACACTCATAGAGGTTAAGTGATTTGTTCTAGAAAAACCCTTGTGTCTCAAAGCATTTTTATGAATTGCAATTGTTATGGTAGACTAGCAATTTTCCTACAATAACTTCTGGAAATGACATTGCATGATAAAATATATTTATAAAATAAACAAAACTTTCCTCAGTACCTTCAAAATCTTATCCTTAAGAATGTTCCCCACCATAAATTTAGCCTTTTAACCCCAGTACTGGTTTTTGTCTTAAAATGTCACCTTTAGTTCAGTTACAAAACAAATGTAATTAAAATTCATGTTTTGTATGAGCTTTCAGATGTCAAACGTAATGGTTATAATCACTGGGATTAGAATAAAGGCTTGAGAGCTAATATGTAACTCTAACTCTAAGGTCTTCCTGTGTCTTGTTGAGAAGATAACAGAAAATGTGCTGATGCTTATGCAAGGTAGGCTGGCTGAAGCAGTAAATGCTAAAGGGAAAGGGATTACTGAGAGCTCACAGATAGAACATGGTGTTTACAATATCAAATGCAGCAATTATCGTAATAAATCAGAGTGAAGCATCTTGGGTTACCAATGTATCTTAAAGTCTAAGGTCTTCCTGTATATTGTTACAGAAATAAGGTAAAATGTTCCAGTGTTATTCCAGGCAGACTATCCAGGACTGAATGTTGTGGGTGAAGGGATTACTGGTACCTGGTAGAGGAAGAGCGGGGCTCGACTACTGGATGTGGTTAGTCACAGGGTCATTTGTGGGTTGACAGGAGCATGAACGCTTTTTTATAAGGCATTGGTAATGACATTAAAGGAACATTTATCTGCTGCTTAGAATGTCCTCTAATAAGTACAGAAAATGCTTACTATCTATCCATTGTCTCTTAGTGTGCTTTGGTTTTCCTTTTTTCCTGCATAAATACAAATCTGGTCAGAGCTTCATCGCCGTGGGGTGAGGAAGAAGGAGCTCATTGGATTTGAATATTCTTAGCCATTGTTGATCATTTGTTACAGGGTACAAGGATATGAACGGATCACTGAGAAGTTGGTTGAAATGATAATTCAACCATAAATCTGAAAATGCATGGGAGATAATGATGGGGTCTAACAAGCCCAATTTCTGCAAAAGGCAGTATTTTCTGCCTTAAAGTCTTGTGCACTAAAGTGGTAAAGAAAACTGTTGACCTGATTTTGATTTCAAGATGGATTTTTAGTAATGTTCCATGTAAACAGCAAAAAGAAGGAGAAAGGAGAAATCATGAAATAAAGACAGGAGTAAATCCAACTAAATAGTATGGGAAGAAGCAAATAATAAAATCAGATAAGCTTTTTATTTTTTTAGCAAACCATGTTTTGTATTCTAGTAGCTCAAGTGTTACAGAGAGAGTTTTTTACATGTTGAAAGTACTTATTTCATCTAATTTAAACAGGACTTGAAAAGTCAAGAAAATACAAATTAAGTGAACGGGCAACATGATTATGGTGAAATTCAGAATGAGGAAATGAAAAGTAATATGATCAAAGTTCTTATCAAGATGTGTCAAAAAGTGAGCTCTGCAGATGACCAGAAGGTTTTGGGAATAGTCAAAGGCTAGGAAAAATCTCACTTAGAAAAGATCAAGATTCTACTCCTAATACTGAAAGCATATAAAGAATGTGCTGGTTTTCACAAAAGAAAAAGTAGAAAAAACAGTAGAAAAAGTCTGCTCTTTTTAGAAGATGTGAGAATGTGTTAGGAAATTAAAGTGAGGGCAATTGAAACTGAAGTTATTTTTTTCATGCAGCATATATCCACCTTGTTGAAACAGGGAGGGGTTGATGTCAAAAGGATTAAAGAAAATTCATTGTCTATGTGTTGGGTTTTAATAATTTACTTTATTCCAGAGGTATACTAAACCTCATGCTTCAATGCTGAAACAATTTTGAAGATCTGGATGAGACTCGAGATGTATATTTAAGAATTGGAATAGTAACCTGTGTTCCCCCTTTTTGTAGGATTCTCATACCTTCCATTGAGGCACCTAGAGTTGAATTGTTAGTGTAGACTAAAGAGTTTAGCTCAGGTGGGAGCATATCTGAAAAATTCAGTTCAATGCTTGTCTCTTTCAAGTTTTAGACTATGCACAGTCAAATGTTTATAAGATAAGCCTCTTTTTTCAAATAAGGAAACTTATTTGGTTGAAGAACTATACTTTAACTGTATTCTGTGGGTGTATAATATGAAACATTTCACACCTATAAAAACAGGTTCTGAAACTTCTGTACTTGCCACAAATATCCTTCAATAACAAGATCTTTAAAAGGCAACTGTTAGCTGAGGCGTAGCACAAGCATACAAAGGATGTGAGAGCAGTGGCTTTGTGTTGCCATTCTGTAGAACTATAATTAAATGATATCTAAATATTTTAATATTTATGTGTTCTCTCAGTCTGTTTTGTGTGCAGCTGTTTAGCCAAGAAATTAGAATGAATTAAAACCTGCAAGTATAAGAGGTCTGTGACTGGAAATCTTTATGATAAAGAAGTGCAGTTCACTTAGAAGCTTTTTCCTCATCTTTGCTTTGTATCTTTTGTATCTCTTTTGATTTGTGTAAATTTTAGGGGTCAACCATGATTGAGTAAATGCAGTTTGTTAACTATGTAACATGCATGTAATGTTTTGGCTTTTTTTTTTTTTTTTTAAAGTGAGTGAATTTTTAGTGTCAGAAGGCCCTGTCCTGCTGGATATGCGTATTAAGCACCTAATGAAAACAAAGCAGTTAACACAAGCTACTGCCCTGGCAAAGCTCTGCTCTGACCATCCAGAAATCAGTGCAAAAGGCAATTTCAAACAAACCTACCTGGTCTGTCTTTGTTCAGGATCACCAAATGAAAGGCTAATGGAAGAAGTAAGTAAATAATGAAGAATTTTTTTTCTTAGACTTATTTCTTTAATGATAGTGAAGTCACTAATCACAAGCTGGTGTTCTGTAGAAGAGGTTTTTCTTTTAAAATGTGGTCTAAAATATTTTTGGTCTTTTTTTTCTTTTCATTCAAGTCACTTTTAAGCTGAGTAGTAATGACTCAGAACACTCATGTTATTACTAGATCATTAACAGGCATTTTCTGGCTGTGCCACAACTTTGTGTTTGATTTTGCTTGAAGTATTTTAAAGCTCTGCCTCAGATCTCATTAGTAAAGTGAAGTTAATAATTTTCCCACTCTTATAGTTTTAACTATATTGCTTTTTGTGTATGCTTAGTACATGAAATGGGGCTGTTTAGAATGCTGCTTGCAGTTCAGAGAATAAATATAACTTTACCCAAACGCCTGGGTGCAGTTGAAGGTGAAATCAGATCTTTGATCTGGTTTGTAATATAAAATCCTTCTAATTTAAATACAAAAATCAGAGAGGAGATGACAGCTTTGCTCTTTTGCATTCTTCCAGGTGACATCTTCATTTCTCATCCCACTCCAAAGTTTTAGCTGGGCCTTTTTCCTTCTTGAAGGAAAACTAAACTGCAAATGTCACTTTTCTTGTCTGCCAATGTCTCTGCTGTCTTTTTGTTGCTGTCATCTTTTCATGTTAAATATTAAAGATATTGCAATTGAACCTAAAGGGATAAGAGTTGTCCACTGATTAGACCTGGAAAACTTTCCTACCCTAGGTACAGATTAAATTCTAAGAGGACAGCTTCTCACTGAGCATGTTCTGCAGATACTCAGTAGAATTGGATCAGTCTTGCTCTCTCTCCTCTCAGCTCTAGCTGCTGCAGACCCTGTCAGAACAGGCTCAGGAGGGGCTGTGACAGGGCTGTGCAACCTTACCTTTGTTTGCTGGAGACACGCAATGAACTTGGAATTTATGACCCTGCAAACAGGCTTCCTTCATTACTCAGCCCCAACACAGAGTGGGCTGGTTCAGTGAATGAACTGTGAATCTCCTGAACAAAAGGAACAGGTTAGCCTTCTTTCTTTGGGTGCCATAATGTACAGATAAGTTCAAACTGGGTTATCAGAGAGAACCTAGTTCAGGTATTTCTGAGCTTTGGACAGCTTAGATTAGCAGCTTCAGCTGCAGCACTGTTTGCAGTATTGCTAACCATTTTGGAAAGATCATATATTACCAAGAGAAGGCAGATAAGTTTTAACATGTCAGGGTCGACTTTGTAACTGAGAAGGATGGACATTTTGTAGTGTGAGAACAGTAAGAAAATAGTTTTTTTAAAAAGTGTAAAAAAGTATATTGTCAGTGTGGAAATTTTAATATCCATTCAGACTACGCAGGAAAGTAACACTTAAGCTAGTTTTCAGCTTGGATTAGTCTAATAGTTTCCTTCAATAATGTGAAGGAAACTATTCCACACTAATTCAGACCTGCAGTATGTGAAATACTGCAACTGACAATAGACTGACAACTTGATGGCTAGACCTATACAAACCTTTGCTAGAAACAGGGTCCTTTAAGAAGTATGAGAGGCTGGAAAAGCTTTTAATGGAGAAAAGGTCTCTTATTATAAAGTTCAGTTTGCCATATTCTTTTCTAAGCTTTTAATTGATAGTTCCTGTTTGAGACGGAGCACTGAACAAAGCAGACCTTCAGTCTAAATGGCTATTACCTTTATACTGTTCCATGTTAAGAAATGCAGTTTTAGTTAGAAGATGACTTCGAGGTTATTAAACCTCAAATGACATCCAGTGAAGGGCTGTCAGTATATTTACCAAGTGTCCCTTTAGAGGTGTGAAAATAAGTAGTTGTGCTATTCAAAGTTGTAGTTTGGTTGCTGAGTGTGAGAACAGTAAGAAAATAGGTGCTGCCACCTTACCCAGACCAGCTGGGTGTTTGGGTGAGCACTTCTGTTTCTTGCTTTGGGTGGTCTTGTGGTTTCTCAAGAGAGGCTTCCAACAGTGCTGTTGTCATAGTCAAGCTATTTTTCAACTGCTGGTGTCAAAGAATAAAAACCAGCTTGTCCTGCCAGTTGCACTAATTGATGTAATCAAACCAGTCTACTGAGAATCAAATTAGTCAGTAGTTGTTACAGCAAGTGCACTGATTCAGCACCGATACAGCTGTCTAGTAGTACTGGGCAACTGTGATTTTCCTTTGATTTGCCACAAAAATAAGTACGCGCATTGACATTTGGCAAATCATTTCTATTGTACAGACTGTGGCATTCTTGTAGAACAGCATTTGGATGACCTGCTTCTTACTGTACAGCTTTCCTTTTCTTCATATCTTTGATTTTTTAAAAAGTACTAGAACGTTCATGTTAAACCTCACATTCATTAACCACCCAGCTCATTGCATTAAAGCAGTAGTGACATCTGTGACAAGTAAACTGGATTAGAATTACAGGTAATTTTCTTTTTTGTGTTAAGCTGCAATTTAAAGTTAAAAGTCTTCATATCACTATTATCATATGTATGTGATATATATGAATAATTAATGTATTTTAAACTTCTTTGGTGACTAGGACACTAGATACAAATAAGTCATGTCTAAGAAACAAGTCTATGTTCACTTTAAACATCATTTAATAAGTTAAATATTTATTTCTTTATTATAAATAAGCATGGTTTTTATAAAAGAGTTTTTCTGGTGGCATAATGAGTTTTCTGTCTAGAAATGTACTGATCTGCCTTCACGCTCATCTCTATCCAACTGTTAAAGTTCTGAATTATTCTCTTGCAAAGGCTAATGTGACTGTGTCTCTGAAAATGCAACCGCTTTGTTAGGCTTGTTCTTCTTCTCTTTTTTTCCCTTGTAGATTGCAGAAGTCGATTGCAAAGATGCTCTAGAAATGATCTGTAATCTCGAATCTGATGGAGATGAAAAGAGTGCTCTAATTCTGTGCGCAGCATTTCTGTCTCGCCAGCTGCAGCAAGGGGAGATGTACTGTGCCTGGTGAGTTTGAATCTCCTTTACTACCTAAGAACAAAAACTTAGTCTGGGGAAGATACATAAGCCATAAGTTAACTTTCTTTAACTGATAAAATATGTGAGTTAAACAGGAAGGAGAAAAGACTCTTGGAAAGCTAAACAAGAAAAGAAATGGATTTTGCAAGATAAGCATCCATTACAGGAATTTTGAGGCTGTCCATGTGATGAGGCAAATACCAATAGCTGGTTAATAATTTTTCCACAGAAATAAGAAATTTAATATCTGCAGGCAACTGGTCAGCATTATGTCAGCTTTTAATGAATAAGTACTGTTCTTTCTGTCCTGTAATAACATACTGTTTCTTTTTCTAACAAACTTAGAAAGGAAGAAGCTCTTTACTACTACTATAACCACAATAATAAGCTAGATGAAGATACTTACTGTTTAGGGCTCGCTTTCATTAATGTGGGAACAAATAACTGTTCTTTGTTGGTGGATATTTGAGCTACTAGGGTTTGAATTTCCTTCTGCTAACTAGCAAACCTGTATAATTCCTGAAGAATTTGCTTTGTTTGTGCGTCTCTGTTTTATGTGGAGCAGCAGGAGAAAGCTGCTAATGCAGGATTTTGCTTTAAGAGCTTCTGCTAAAGTTTTGGGGGTTGCAGCATTCCACAGGTACGAGGTACTCTGGGCTATTTTCACCTGAGGAGGAATGAACAAGTGAGATAATGTAGATACTGTGATACTGTTTGGCTTTGAGGGCTAATCCCTTGCTAAATCAGAGCCACATTCAGCTCTTAAAGCAGAGCAGCTTTAGAAAAAATGTATCTGCCACAGAGAAAAGCCAATCTTCTGTAGCTGTTAGTAATTGCTAAGGGTTCAGAAGTATACTGTTCCGGTCTTTGAGTAGTAAACTATTCTTTTTCTCAACACCACATGAGTAAATTATGTAGCATAAATTGTGGTAATATTGGTTTTATTCTGAACTGTCCTTCTGGAATTGAGTCATTGTCATAATTTTGAAATTCAGATACTGAATAGTGTGGGTATTTTAATACAAGATAAGGTGTGAGTAAATTTCAGACTTTTTCCCAAAGCAAAAATGTTCTTAGCCTTGCATTTCTTGTTATCAGAATAGTGGTTGCATTGATGGCCCTGAAATATTGTTCTCTTGTTCTAGGGAACTGACTCTTTTCTGGAGTAAACTGCAGCAAAGGGTAGAGCCTTCTATTCAAGTGTATCTAGAGAGATGTCGTCAACTTTCTGTGTTAACTAAGACTGTTTATCACATTTTCTTCCTGATTAAAGTAATTAATTCAGAGGTAAGGATACTCCTGAAAGAATATTTTTGGCACTTTCAATGGAACTGTAATCAGGAAAATTTATGAACACTTCCTTAACATCCTGTCTTTCTGTGTGGATCAGTTTCAGGGCAATTCTAATTGATTTTAGGAAAGGCCATAGCAACTTCTTTCTGCAGGTAGATTATAAATTGATTCATTTTGAATCATTAAAACTTGGGTTCTTTGGAAAAAAAGAGTGGGGTTGAACAGAAAAGTCACAACTGAGATGAATAATACACTAAAGGTGAGGTTATAGTCCCTAGGTTTGCCTGTGTCCTCTAAACGTGTTATTTTCTGTAAGCAGGACCTCACATTCCTCACCATTGTTTTCCATATTTCCAAAATTACAGAAAATGGAGAGGACCAGGAAAGGAAATGAAGGGTGTATATTAATATATAGGAAAAGGGAAATTACCAGAAGTTTAGAAAAGAAGAAACTACAATGAAAAACCCCAAAACTACAACTCAAAGCCTTTTGAATTGTCACTTATGAATGTAGTTTATTTTGATAAATGAAATACTTGTCATTTGTGGGCTTAGACCCAATGTTGTATTAAAACTCTGCTTATCTTTCTCAGCTAACTTTGTCATCTAATTTTCTTAGTTTCTGTAGTAGTTGCAATATGTAATATTGATAGCTAAACTGAGCTCTTACAAAGATTTCTGTAAGTTGGGATAGTAATTCTAAGCATAAAAATTCCTGGGTTTGTTTTTCTGGTATAGCTTATCATGGGCTTCTAAATTTAAAGATTTTCTTTTCCCCCTGAGAGATGTGAAATAAATTGGAATTAGAGAGGGGAAGGAAAATTACTTTCACAGAGTCTTATGGTATTAAGGTCTCTGCCTGCTCCATGCTGTATTGATTTTTCTCCAGTGAGCATTTGATCACTTACTTTTTGGCACAAATTGGAGACCATGTAGGTAGTAGACTTGTACATTCATGAATTTGCTGAACTGTATTCTCATGTATGCCACAGCCTCTCTTGTGCATCCCTGGCAGCGTAAAGACCTTGTAAAGTCATTGTAAATGTAAATGGAGTTGCCGTAGAGTATGAATGAGTAAAGGCCTTTGGAACATTCAAATGGTAGAACATTTAACTATGCTTTAACTGGATTTACTGCTTTTGGTTGGGCTGAAGCTGTGTGTTCAGTTAGGTCAGTTGACTTTGAAGTTACATAATTTTTAAAAATAAAAGTAAACCTTTTACCTTAAGTGAGCTCCTAATTATAGATCTCTCCGAAAATCATGTGTTTTTCCTTAAGTGCAGCAATTTTTACCATTTGAATTTTATCCAATGTTAAGTTGATGTTTCACAGAAGCTCATCTCAAGTACCTGTGGCACACCTGACAGGCTTTATTCCAAGGAAAAGGCACAGTACTGCTCTAATATAAACTGAGCACCTTTAACATATGGTCCAAAAGTCCTTAAACCAGACAGAATATACAATTATTTGGACTTTTAGTTGTATGTAAACGTGACCATTTTTTTAGTAGCATGAAGACAAATTATGCAACTTAAAGAATGGCCTCTGAAGACAATCTATTCTGTTTCTTAAGGTAAAAAGTACTACTGTGAACCCCAGGTGCATTTTTTCTGACACTTAAGATTCAATAATGACATCTTCCACTTAAAAGTATAGAAAGAGTTAGATAAGGTGACTTACTAAAATTAATCTTGCTTTACAGATTGATGGTGCTGGACTTGCAACCTGCATTGAACTGTGTGTGAAAGCCTTGCGCTTGGAATCCAGTGAAAATGCAGATGTCAAGATATCTATTTGCAAGACTATCTCCTGCTTACTTCCAGATGATTTGGAGGTGAAACGTGCTTGTCAGCTGAGTGAATTTCTCCTGGAACCCACTGTGGATGCATATTATGCTGTGGAAATGCTATATAATCAACCTGACCAGAAGTATGATGAAGAGAATCTTCCAATACCAAATTCTTTGCGCTGTGAGCTCTTACTTGTACTGAAAACTCAGTGGCCTTTTGATCCAGAGTTCTGGGACTGGAAAACTCTAAAGCGTCAGTGTCTGGCACTTATGGGAGAGGAGGCATCCATCGTGTCATCCATAGACGAACTAAACGATAGTGAAGTTTATGAGAAGGTTGAGGATGGCCAAGAAGATAGCAAAGAAACTTCTCTGAATGGGCTTGCTGGCATTGATGAGGCTACCAGCCTTCTTAGGGGTATCAGAGACGAAAAGCAGAAAAAGAGAGAAATCAAGAAACTCAGAGAGAGGGGGTTCATATCAGCTAGATTTAGGAACTGGCAAGCTTACATGCAGTATTGTGTGTTGTGCGACAAGGAATTCCTAGGTCACAGAATAGTAAGACATGCACAGAAACATTACAAAGATGGAGTTTACAGTTGCCCTATTTGTGCCCAAAATTTTAATTCTAAAGAAAACTTTGTTCCCCATGTAACTTTGCATGTGAAAAAATCTAGCAAAGAGCGATTGGCTGCTATGAAACCACTGAGGCGACTGGGAAGACCTCCTAAAATAGCAGCTGCCAATGAGAATCAGAAAACGAATTCTGTATCCAAACAGGAGCAGCGACCCATTAAGAAGAACAGCCTCTATTCAACAGACTTCATTGTGTTTAATGATAATGATGGCTCAGATGATGAAAACGATGACAAAGATAAACCTTACATACCAGAGATAGTGCCAGTTCAAAAGCCACCCCCTGTTAATGAATTCACCTGCCCTGTAACACTCTGTAAAAAAGGCTTTAAGTATTTTAAAAATCTAATAGCACACGCAAAGGGCCATAAAGATAATGAAGAAGCTAAACGTTTTCTTGAAATGCAGAGCAAAAAAGTGATTTGCCAGTACTGTAGACGACATTTTGTTAGTGTTACTCACCTGAATGATCATTTACAAATGCACTGTGGCAGCAAGCCTTATATCTGCATACAGATGAAGTGTAAGGCTGGCTTTAACAGTTACGCTGAGCTGCTGACCCATAGGAGAGAGCATCAAGTCTTCAGAGCTAAGTGTATGTTTCCCAAATGCGGCAGAGTGTTTTCTGAAGCCTATTTACTCTATGATCATGAAGCACAGCACTATAACACTTACACCTGCAGAGTCGCAGGCTGTGGGAAGGTGTACCGCTCGCAGAACGAGCTGGAGAAGCACGTTGAGGATCACAACAAGCAGCCCGAAAAAGAAGAGCAGCCTGAGAACCAAACTACTCAGCCTGATCTTAGTCAGCTTTCTAAAGCTAATGAAAGTACCGATGGAGTTGCAGTTAAAGAGGAATTGACATCTCCTCCAGCTGAAAACCGAAGCAGTTTCATTGAAGGAGGAAACGTCTGGAACCAAATCAAAGCGGAACCAGCAGGGAACGAGAGTGTAAATGCGTCGGTGAGTGTGCTGCAGCAAAGCAATTCCTTGGCTAATGCTGGTTCAGAGCAGTCTCCTATGGGTTCAATAAAGACAGAAGAAACAGTTCCAGCAGGCAGCGTGAAGCTGTCTGTTGTTAACCAGAAGATCCGAGATAACTTCGTAAAAAGAGGTAAATTGGCTGCTACTGCCAGTAAAGTAGATACTACTAAACCTGGAGTCCAGCAGTTGTGCCCATCAGTTGACTCCTGTCTTCCAGTTTTCCAAGAGAGAAAGGAGGAAGGCTGTCTCAGTCAGACTCAGAATATTCAAACTGTTTCTGTGACCTCAGACACATCAAAACCAGACGCCCTGGAATCAAAAAGCTTAGAAAGACAAGTGAGCATTGTGAATCCGTTCAGCATGCAGAATCAGACAGCGTATCGAAATGGTGTACCCATTTCCAAACTTGAAATTGAAGACAGTATTAAAGCTGCAGCTAATCTATATAACCTGCCTTTGAAAACTTTAGAAAGTATTACATTTATTCCATCACAGCCTAACATAAATAACCCTTTAGTTCCAGCTGTGTCACCAGCAGCCCCAGTTCAGAAATTTAATTGTCAGGTTGAGGGGTGTACTCGAACGTACAACTCGTCGCAGAGCATTGGCAAACACATGAAGGCAGCACACCCTGATGAATATGCTGCTTTCAAAATGCAGCGTAAGAACAAGAAGCCGCGGAAATCCAGCAATCTGCAAAATGTGCCCAACGATGGGAAGATTGTGTATCTCATGCCATCACAAGTGGGCAATCCCAATGGTGCTGCTTTTACTGCACAGAACAAATCCAATTTGAATCCCACCTGTTCCAGTCAAGTGCAGCATGTCTCGAGTCCTCTTTTCCCGACCCACCTAGAAAATCTGGCGAATCCTATGTTGCCTATAGTGGAAAGTGTCATAAATCCAAATTTGTCAACTCGTATTAAAAGTGAGCCCGAGAGTGTTTTGTGTTCACAAATGGAAAATCTCTCTGCTGCAAGCTTACCTTCCCAGTTGGATGATCTCGCAAAAACAGTAATGCCTCTGAATATTGATGGTGGTTCAGATCCTTTTCTTCCTTTGCCTGCAGAAAATGGTCCGATGTCTCTCTTTCCTTCGTCAGCAGAAAATCCTCCGAGTTCAGTCTTCTCACAATTGGAAAATAACACAAATAGCTTTTCTTTGCAACTAGAAGGAAACGCTAATTCTACCTTCCCAAAAGAGGAAAGTGTTGACCAAATATTTCCCTCACAATTGAGTAATGAAAACAACTTAAGCGAAACGAGTTCTCAGCATCCAGCTTCAGACAAGGTGAAAAAAGATCGTGGCAGGGGCTCAAATGGGAAAGAAAGGAAGCCAAAACATAACAAGCGGGCAAAGTGGCCAGCAATAATTAGAGATGGCAAATTTATCTGTAGCAGGTGTTTCAGAGTTTTTACTAATCCTAGATCACTTGGTGGTCACTTATCTAAGAGGTCTTACTGTAAGCCTCTTGAAGGATCAGAAATTTCTCCAGAAGCTCTGCAGGCTAATGGACAATCTTTGCTTGCCAGTATGATTCTTTCTTCAAATTCATTGAACTTGCAGCAACCTCAGGAGTCTGCCTTCAATCCAGAGACGTGTTTTAAAGATCCCTCATTTCTCCAGTTACTTGCAGCTGAAAATCGTTCCACGCTGCAGACTATATTTCCACGGGCCAATGTGACTAACTTTAATACTGGTGGGAATGAGGAAGGTAATCAGATTATAAAACAAGCCTTGGAAACTGCAGGCATCCCGAGTAGCTTTGATAACCCAGAAGTACTTCCACGTGTGGTTACAACAAGTTGTGTCTCTGGTACAACTCAGATAAATGCAGCTGTTCTCCCCAGCTCAGCCACACCCTCTCTGCTGCAGACAGTCTGTAATCCCAGTACCCTGCTGACAGACCAAAACAGGACCCTCAATGCCAAAATTCCTCCACTAAACGAATGCAAGAGTTTGCCTGTTTTTGCAACAGAGGAATTAATGCTGAAGAGCATTGAAAATGGTTTATGTCCTAGCTCGTATTCTAACACCGTTGCAGCAGCCCAAAACTTTGCAGGGAACAGTTCACGAGTTTCAGTTATAAGTAGTCCCAAGAATTCAGGATCAAGCAATTTGAATAAGAAGGGAACCAGCTCTTCAAAGAGGAAGAGAAAAACACCTACACCCCTGCTTGTGCCCGATGCATCACAGAAATTAGCAGTAAACAATGCAACAGTAATGGGACTTCTAACCAAAAGCTCTGAAGGAAACGTGCAGAGACAGGGAGAAAGTTTCCAGTCCAGCTTGCTGGCAAATTGTGGCCCTCAAGCAGTGGTGGAAAACCTTGCACAGAAACTCGGTAATGTTGACAATCAGTTATTCATGGCCAGTATCAAAGAGAATTTCAAAACAAATCTTGAGGCTCACACAGTTATGCCCCCTTTAACAGTAAAAACTGAAAATGGGGATTCCCAAATGATGGCTGCAAATTCTTGCGTGCAGGCAAATTCAGAACAGATTTCACAGGACAGTGTTATGCAGAACTTTGAAAAAACCCTGGAAATAATTAAAACTGCTATGAATTCACAGATGCTTGAGGTGAAAACAGAAATTCAGGATACTGCAGCTGCTTCAGGACAGAACTTGCAAGTAAATGGTGCCCAGACTGCTTCGGAAAGTTCTGCGCACAGTGTGAAACCACCCACTTCTACACAGTTTGCTGTGCACACAGGGAATGGTACCGCTGCAAAGGGTAGCTCTGCTCAGTCTGAGATATCTCAAAAGGATGATACTCCAATGTCAGAAATTTTAGAAGGCTTGCAGAAACTGAAGCTAGAAGATGATTCTCCCATTCCCATCTCTGAGACTGTTTCTCAGTGTCCTCCAGCAGATAAACTAGCACCAGCAGTTCCTGTTGTATCAATTGAAAATAAACCCCTCATCCAGCTATCTCCAGAGGCAAGTAACATTCAGTTTAGTGATAGAGTTAATAAACCTTTCGTATGTCAGAATCCCGGCTGCAATTACAGTGCTATGACAAAAGATGCATTATTCAAACACTATGGCAAAATCCATCAGTACACTGCAGAAATGATACTAGAAATAAAGAAACATCAACTGAAGTATGCCCCGTTCAAGTGTGTCGTAGCTACCTGTCCAAAAACATTCACAAGGAACTCTAATCTCCGAGCACACTGTCAGCTTGTACATCATTTTACGACGGAGGAGATGGTAAAATTAAAAATTAAGAGGCCTTATGGCAGAAGATCTCAAAATGAAACTGTAAGCACAGCCCCACAACCTGTTGAAATAAAAACTGTGCCGACATTAGTAATAGAAAACAAAACTGTAGCTCCATTGGTCAAAGAAACTCAGATAAAGGAAGTCGTGGAGCCTGTAAAAGTATTGGAAAAACTTCTACCAGAAAATAATATTCCTGAAAGACTGGAAAAACCTCCTCAGGTGGTTTCTGTTCCACTGGAGCAGCACAATCTGGCATCTTTTGACAGTATGCAGGAACAAGCCAAAGTACGCAAGGTTAGGAAGCACAGGAAGGAGAAAGAGGAGAGGAATGGTAGGAAGCCCGTAACGAAATCTCTGGAGTTTCCCACTAGATACAGCCCTTACAGACCATACCGGTGCGTCCATCAGGGCTGCTTCGCAGCTTTCACAATACAGCAAAACCTAATTCTTCATTACCAAGCTGTGCACAAATCAGACCTCCCCGCTTTCTCTGCTGAAGTGGAGGAGGAGAACGAGCAAGGCAAAGAGGAACGGGAGGAGGTGGAAACCAAACCTGCTGTCAGAGAGTTCAGGTGTGAGGTGAGCGACTGCTCTCGCATCTTCCAGGAAGTTACCAGCTTGATACAGCATTATATGAAGCTTCATGACATGACCCCAGAGCAGATTGGAAGCATGAAATCAGCCCCGGAGGTGGGAAGATTTTTTTGTGACCAGTCTCAGTGTAAGTCTTCGTTTACAGCGTATATTAACTACGTTGTGCATCTTGAGACGGATCACAGCGTTGAGATAAAGCCAAACAAAGTAGAAGATGATGGCATGTTCAAGTGTGACTGTGAAGGCTGTGACCGTATTTATGCTACCAGGTCTAACCTCTTGAGGCATATTTTTAACAAACATAATGACAGACATAAAGATCATCTAATAAGACCCAGAAGACTGACACCAGGCCAGGAAAACATTTCAAGCAAAGCAAATCAGGAGAAACCGTTGAAGTCTAAACAGAGAGGACTCAAAAACAGATCAGGAAAAGAAGGTAACAGGCTGTCGGTGAAAACAAAACGAAAGAAAAATGTGAACTTTGAAAACAAAAACTCAAAAGGAATACAGGTTCAGGAAAATAAGGCTTATTCACTGAAACGGGGCAAGTATGTGTATTTAATAAAGGCCAGAAGTGACGCCTTGTCGGAATGTACGAGCAGGTTCATAACTCAGTACCCATGTATGATAAAGGGATGTTCGTCTGTAGTCACAAGTGAAAGTAACATAATCAGGCATTATAAATGTCACAAACTGTCCAAAGCTTTTACTTCCCAACACAGGAATCTTCTTATTGTATCTAAAAAACACTCTGTCTCCCAAGTAAAGGAAGCCTCCTGTGAGCAGGAGGAAACTGATAAAAAAACTGAGGTGAAAGAGCCTGAACCGAGTTTGATAGTGAGCAATAATGATTCAAGCACAACTACCTTACCACAGAAGGAAACTGAAAAAGGTGAGAAGGATGAAGTGGATGAACTGACAGAACTATTCATTACTAAACTAATTAATGAAGATTGTTCAACTGCTGAAAACCAAGCAAAAATCTCTTCCAGTGTAAATAGTGACTTGCAGGAGAGCAGCTCTTGCCCCTCAGAGAAGCAAAAATCCAACAACCTGAAAAGAGCAAATAAAGAAAAAAATGTATCTCTGAGTAAGAGAAAGAGAGCTGAGAAAGCAGAGGAAGCCCTGCCCAGTGGCACGAATAGCCTGCACAAGGAGGAGGAGACCGCTGTCGCTATTCAAACAGCCGAAGAGCAGCCTGCAGCTTTTGACTGGAGCTCGTTCAAGCCAATGGGTTTTGAAGTGTCCTTCCTCAAGTTCCTTGAGGAATCTGCTGTGAAGCAAAAGAAAAACTCTGAAAGAGAATACCACAGTGGCGGAACCAAAAAAGGATCCCATTCAAACTCGCGGAAAGCCAGTGAGAAGGCCCCTGTGGCAAGTGACGGCGTCACTTGGTCGAGTTCTGAAACTGAAACCCTTGTACCGTTTGCTAACCCGTCAGGGCTTCCATGTGGTGATAATGTAAAGATAGTGTTAGACAAGACTCTTAAAGACTGCACTGAGCGTGTGTTGAAGCAGCTTCAGGAAATGAAACCCGTTGTCAGTTTGAGAAAGCTTGAAGGACGTTGGGAGGATAATCCAGAGGTTATAGCTGCAAAAGTAATTGTTTTAGGTACTGAAGAAGGGGAATCAAAATACTGAAAACCTAATGTGTTTAACCATGACCTGTAATAGAATTTATTTTGAATAGGAAGCCATCAAGCATGCTAGTAACTGTGGAGCTCTTTTATTTTGAGGTGATTTAATCTAGCAAAAAACATGACATGAGTCATGTAAATGTCTTATTTGTTTTTATCCCTATGGGACTTGAAGAAAGTAATTGCTTCAGTTTTGTAAATACTTGATCAAGACCTCAACTTTCTATCAAATTGTCCTTTCCATAAACTAAATCTTTGTGAGTTGTCTGTGATTCGTATCTTTCACCAGGTTATTTCTCATGTATAACAGTTTTCTTTATTTGTAGATACATTTTTTTGTATATATTTATTATTGTAAATCATTTGCTGCCACCAGCAGTCTGTAAGTCTAAACTATTAAATGACACATTTATATTCGGAATTTTAATTTGTAACTAAGTGAGCAAGTTTTTAAAACTGTCCTTTAATCATTTTAAATTAAGAACTTTTGAACTAAAGCTAGCTAAGTCTGCCATATCCAGTTTATTTTGCATAAACATTTATTTACAGAAGAAAAGCTGGATAAGATCACATTTCATAGGTTAAACGTACTGACACACTCTCATTTTTGTAAATTTGAACATCCAGTATCTATGGATGATATTCATATGTAGTTAACACATAAATATAATAGTTTTCTTATAGCTACATTTTTCATTGCTTTTAATTGGTTACAAAGCATTTATGATTCCATAATAAAAATGGAAATGTGAATAAAAATAGTTTGCTACATTGAAGATTTAAAACAATATTTGGTATTAAAGAATCCGTTGTGAATGTGATAGAAAATTAGTAGTGTGGAGCAGTGTATATATTTGAGGTGGTGATTTGTGAAGTAGCCCAGTATTGCCTTAAATAAAAACACATTTCATTTCTTGTTTTATACATGTGATCTTATAAAGGTTATTTTTGTTTCTGTAACTTAGATTGGTGTATAGTTTAATTTTTGTTAAAAAAACAAAACAAAACAAAAAAACTTCAGAAACCATTTTTGTAAATAGTGGGTTTATAAAACAGATGGGTTTATTTTGATAATACCAATTTGGTATCTATCTATAAAAGAACACAAGTCCTTATGCCATACCATTAAAAACTAAATAAACAAGGCACTTTCTGAAAGGGAAGTGAGATGGTGATCTTACAGATAAACTCGGTGGTTGTGCTCTGTTGGTGGCACGGGCTCCCCTTGCGCTCCTCTGCCTCTCGCTGACTGTATGTGGCACCACTCACAACCTCTCTTTTCCACACTGGAACGAGCCTCAGAAGCGGTGCTGCTTGTAGTGCCCGGGATCGGAGCAATTCCTCTGTATGCTGCTAACTGAAATTACAGGTATCCCCTTCGTTGAGTAACCAAAAGTGTGAATGCATTGGTGGGAGCTGTCAGTACCCAGGAATCTTCAGTGTCGGTTTTCATGCGTGGTTATGTTTGACTCAGCCAGCTCGATTGTGTGGTACCAAAAACTTTTCTTGGTTTATTCTCGTTACTGGACGTGACCTACCTTCAGTAATATAAAACAGTCTTGATCTTGGGTGAAATTGGCTTGATTTTTTTTTGTTTCTATAAACTTGTCTTGCTGTGTAAAGCTTTTGCATTAAATGTTAGATTTGTTTGCTCGTAAGCTATTCACCTGGAATCTCTGACAGTTTTCCTGAATATCAGTGCAGAGGGCACCTTCCTACAACCAAATGAAGTGACTTGTTGCGAGAGCGCGGAATTTGTACGAACAGCAACAGCATTTCACCTGGGGCACAGCCCTTGGTTTGCTACATGGTGCTAAATTGCTTTTACCTTCGCAGAAAGCCTGTGCTTCCATGTGAACAGAGCCCGTCGGCTCCTCTCACTTTCCATCCCTCCCAAGTGACCAAACTCTTATTATGCCACATTAGTAGATCAAAGTTGCAGCCTGAGGATGATAAGACCAAAACAAACCCTTGCATTTTGACTCTTAGGAGTGATCATTATAATCATTACAAGTGTACGGTGCCATTTTCCACCTGCCAGAGGCCGCTGGGTCCCCCTGGATGGAGCTGCTGTTGGATACCAGCCACGGTGATTTGTAGAGGGAAGTTCTGCAGGGGAGAAGAGGGCAGAGATCCTCTGGAGAGGATCCTCAAAGCTCGCCTGAATTCTGGTGTTTTCAGCCCTACCTAACCACTTCAGTCACTGTCAACACACCTGGCAATTGTTAAGTCTTCGGAAGAATGTTTGTGTTGTGCAAGTTGAATAGTTTCAACATTCCCGATGATTGTTACTGTATCATTTGCAGTTCTTGGACTGAGAATAGCATACAACTATTGAGGTACACGGTGCTATGTACTAGAATGCTATTTTAAAAAAAAAAAAGGACAAAAGGATTTTTTAAAAATGCAAAGTCATAAATATCCAGGAAGTAATTTCTGATTTGGAGCTAAATTGTTAAGAATAAAATATTTAATACTGTTTCATCCCAATCAATCCAATTAAAGCAGATGTTGTACCCTTATAGTTAGTATATTCCATGGCACATTCTCTTCTAGGTGGTTACTGACAGCCTGTCCAACAGGTAAGCTAGTATGGGGTTCGTTATTTCCTTTTAAAAAACAAACAGGAGTATTTCGAACTCAAAATTTGGTACCAAAGGCAGGGTCTGATTTAAAATGTCACACACTGTGGAGGGCACTCTGGTTTATAAAGCCACCTACAGAAGCTCCCAAGGAAATCAATGTGGTGTTTGGGTTTAAATGTTTTACCTGGAATGCTACAGAAAACCTCCCTCCCTAGCAGGCCCAGCACACCCAGCTCCTCTGGGGCCTGAACTCACCCCCTGCCTTGGGGCTCCCAGGTGGCCGAGCCTGCTGTACCAGCAGCACTTCAGCCTGCGGGGTGCCCCAAAGGGGCTGTCAGCCCCACTGCCCCAGTCCTTCTCTCTCTTCTGCCTTTTCTTTCTCCTTCCCCAATGTCTCTGCCTTCCAGAGTTGTCACCCGTTAACTGTGGGGCATTCAAGCCAAGGCGCTTCCGGGTAAGGCCCTTGTTGCCATCGGGAAAGTGCTGACTAAAGCAGCAGGTGTTGCATCATGATGGGGGGAGCAACCAAACTGAGGAGTCTGAATGCAGAGCGTGGACTGTTTTGTGATGCAAAGACACCTTTAAGTCAGTCTCTCTGCTGCTCAGCTATGCTTAGAGAGAAATCTGCTGTTACCTGAGCCCTAATTCAGTGTAAACAAGAGTAGTGGGTTTGTCCCCACATGGTTCAGGGTGGTCCTTCTCAGCAGGATGGGCAGACTGGGAGTTCTGGAGCATTCCACTGGAACATTTGGTCTATGGATGTTGCACAGTAAGTGAGCAATGCTTGTGCAAATAACACTGGAATCAGTTGTTGGGTCAGGTGAGGGGCGAGTAGTTGGCTAATTGTTGCAATGAGTTTCTGTGACAAAGGATTCGTTGGTTGGGGCTCCCACCTGTGTGCAGAGGAGAGAGGGACAGGGGCAGGGACAGCTGCACCGGGGTTTAGCTCCCCGAGTTGGAGAAGCTCCTGCTCATGTGCTGCTCAGCTCTGCCCAGAGATGGAGATGATGCAATTGAAGGGCTGGGAAATGGGGCCACTGGTACTGGAGAAGGGAGTAGAGGGAAGAAACTGTCAGCAAATGGGAAAATATTTGGTCTTTTTTCCAAACCTATTCTGTCCCAAGGCAAGAAGCTTACTTGGATTTTAAAGAAAATGAGAGTCCATGTAAGACAGGGATCTTTTGATGTTTGCAGGGATGTTTTGAAATACGGATGAGGTAAATATTTTTTTATGAATGTGCATGCAGTGATGATGTTGTTTCTCCATTATAGTATGGGCTCAGATCAGCTTCCTATCAATTGCTTATATCCTTGTGGAACATAGCAGTTCAGTTTTTTTAGGATGTTAGTCTGAGTGACTCAGAAGTTTAGAGACCAAACCTGTAAACTCATTTGAACCAAAAAATGTAGCAGCAATTTCCTTCAGGGGTGCATGGATGAGTAAAACTTAAATTGGAGAACAAAAACATATAAAAGAGGGGAAAGGGAAGGAGCCAGTAAAAGACCAAATGGTTGCCAAGAGCAGAAATTCAGAAAGCAGATGAATTTGTTTCTGTTCTCTCAGGTCAAGTGATGCTCATTTCATTAGTAGCCCTGCCAAACACTCGAATTTTGCAGCACATGATGTGAAGGCCACTCAGCGATTTGCTCCAAGTGAGTCGGGCTGTGTGGAGTTGGTCCATAATAATTTTTCAGAATATTTCTCATGTAAGGTACTGGCTTTCTCAAAGCTAGAAGTATCCTCCAAGACTCAAAACATTGATTTTGGAATTTATTTATCATTTCTTGGCTGTTGGAAGATAGAATTAAAAATAAAACTTTAAATATACATTCCAAAGAATTACAGTTCTTGTTTGATGGGACAATTTTTGGTCTAAATGGTAATCTCTGACCAGCCACAGAGCTTTAGGGGGGTGCTCTAAAACCCTTCAAGCCCTGACTTAATATACTTTTTATTAGAGAGCAGCTAATGCACTAATTTTATCAGAAACCTGTGTTGGCTAAACTTTGTTTGCTTCTCTTCATTTTCTCTCAAATAAACCTTACTTTAAAAACAATGAATAATTTTTTTTTTCCTTCATGTGCTCTTAAAAATCTGTCCTCAGTTATTAAACTCAGAAACATTTTTTTTTTCCTTTAATAGCGTTGCCCTTGTCTTAATAAAATGATGCATGAGGGTCCAGATGGGCCAAGATAATTCTGGGGTTTGTTCTCATGTGGTTGAGTTGTGGCAGTCACAGGGTCCAGGGGTGGTGGTTTTGCTTCAGGCACTCTGGTGGATTTTGTCCAGGAGCTGCAAAAGACTCTAACTGGATTTCTGTCATGAGCCACATTCTGTGTATGCAGAGGTTTAACAGAAAATGTTCTGAACTGTGTAAAGTGCCCTGTCTCTATATAAGCACTGATTCAGCATCGGTCAAGATTTTAAACTAACGAGCCACAAGCTGACAAAACGGTATTGGAGGGACTGCTGTTGCAAATGTCTTCCCATATTTTATAAAAGTAGGTTTATTTCAGGGGGAAAAAGCCCAAAACAACCAGCAAACCCCACCTTGAAAATTACCTTCAAAAGTTCATAGCTCCTTCCTTGCTAAGGTTTTTAACTTTCTTTTGCTACTGTTTCTTCCTCCTTATCCGGGCACAAACAATAAAATTAATTCAGCATTCAGGCAGCTCCAGTTCAGTTCTTGTTTTTCTCCAAACAGAGCATTTTGATGAGGCTCAGTACCAGATTTATGTCCAAAGGTCTTTCATTCCAGCAACAGAAAGAGAACAGTACCCTGAAGGAAGTACTTTAAGGCACTACTTTGCATTGTCTTAGAATCCTAGGTTCAACAGAAGATGTCTTGGCTAATTTCTGTCCCTTTGCTGTTAGGCCAAACAACACACATAAGAAAGAGCAGAGCTTTGTGGTGGTTAAGAGACACTTTGAAATTTGGGGAAGGGAACAGGTGATTATTTTTTTACTTTGTTTCTAGTTGAGGCTTTTAATATTTTTAGATTTCACACGTTTTTCTGCAGCAGAGAAATCTACTGAAGGAGTAGCATATTTTCAGCCTTATTAAAGGGACTAGGTGCTGGGCTACTTAATACCAGGGACCACTGGCTACTGTTCAGCCCAATTCAGATCCTAGGGAAGCAGGAATGATCTGTTCACCTAAATGCCACTACCACGGAGGAGAAGACAAGTCTAATGCTTGGTGCAGGTGACCAGGAGTTAACTGTGTACCCTGGTACATGCTGCTTGCACAAGTTTGAGCAAGTGCCTTTCTTAAAGGATAGTTTTGATGATTAACACCCTAAGAGCTGTAAGGGCTTAAATAATTCCAGAAGGAGGTGCTCCACAAACAGCTAAGTAACCAAATCTGTCTTTATCACATGGGCTAAACTAGATGTCTCTTGTTTTCAGTTTTTTGTTGGGTTTTTTTGGGGGTTTTTTGAGATGTGTTATAGTAATCCAAAGGAATGGATTTGTGACTATGCAGCTCACTTCAAGGCACAGCAATCACTCTATGCCAGCACTTTCTCATTGCCATTTCAGCAGTTACCAGGTCTGATTCACCCCACCTGACAAATCCTCTACACCCCCTTGCTGTTCATCTTAATCAGCTCCAGGTCCTTCCTATCTCTGCATATAAAAAGCCTATTTTTGCTTGTACCAAAGCGATTCTGTGTAATATTCAGTACACAACTGTTTGAGCAATTGTTTCTGCGTGATTTATCATAAGCATCTGTGTTTATATTAAAGCTTAATGGAATTCTCAGAACTTCTACATTTCTTGTTTCAACGTGAAAAGGTCTCCATAATTCTATGTACAACATACGTAATGTAACCAAATTTATCAGCTCAAGTAACGGGGAACTAACAGAGAAAACAGCATTTCCTATGTAACTACCCTTTCAAAGGATAGTTCTGCAAAGCACTGATTGGAAAAGCAATTTGTCAAAACCAGCTTGTGTAATGGGAGGGTGGTCTCCAGCCGTCTTTCAAGTCAGCGGGGAATGTTTTTCATGTTCATCTTGCATATTCAGAGGCAAAGATGATGAGCTGTTGTGGAGTCGTCCTGCAGCTGCTGCTGCTGCGTTGTACCCGATGAGTTCCGATCCGCTCTTGGAGCCTTGCCGTTTCTTCACGTGTCTCTTCAGATAACATTTTATGGAGTATTTGAAAATCAGATAACTCAGTTCACTTAGATTTAATACGATGCACAGGCATGAAGTTGCCACCAGAAAATAGAGAAAAATCATCTTCTCTGTGGGTTTAGAAATATAACAGTCTACGGTACTGGGACACGGTTTTATGTCGCATTTCACAAGACGTGGTATTTTGAATCCATTGTACAATTTATAAAATAGAACAAGAAAAACTATCTCAAGTCCTGTTTTTAGAATGAGGCTGATTAGGTAAGTGCACAGCAATCCACCATCTATCTTTCCTGGGTTCTTGTAAAGTTTCTGCTTGTGGTGTTTCTCTCTGTTCTCTCTGTAAGCAACATGAAAGACAACCAAGAGTGAAGGGGTGGAGACCATGATTAATTGCAAAGCCCAAAGCCTGATGTGAGAGACAGGGAAAAAATGGTCAAAGCAGACATTTTCACAGCCAGGCTGATTGATATTGCACTCAAATTCGTCATGTTCCTGTTTCCAGATGTTTTCTGCCGCAGCAACATAAACTAGTAAGCGGAACATGAACACCACAGCTACCCAAATTCTTCCAATTCCTGTTGAGTATTTATTCACCCCACTCAGCAGATCACGTAGGAATGCCCAGCTCATTTTTCTCTTCAAGGAAAGAAGAACTGCTGTAACAAAGAAACACAAGATCAGAGAGATGCGTCCTCTTGGGTGAAGACAAATGAGACATTCATTCACCATGAAATATAACCAGTAGCTGAAACAATAAAAAAAATTATTAAGCATTTAGAAGTAGTTTAATATTATTAAGCATTTAAATAAGGACAAGTGTTCCTATTTATGATAATTTAATAATTCTGCTACATTCTGAGGCTATTGAACAAAATTTATTTGCTGTTTAAATATATTTTGTCAATTAGGCTGAAGTCTAATCATTCTGTTCAGCTGTCTTCTGTGAGAAATGCGCCTGTTCTCCCTGAGGGTCTCCTGACTGTCAGGTAGGGCTTTCTCTTGCAAGCTGAGGCTGACACTGCCACTGAATTATACTCATCATAGCCCTGTCAGTTATGCAGATACTACACACAGTCAAGTCAGATTTCACTTTCTAATTTATGCATAGGAGCCAAGCATCCCATACTAAGTTGACTACCAAAATGCAAATTGATTTCTTTCTGTCTGTGGTCTAACTTTTGGGTAAGCTTGTGCAATATTTTAAATCCTCAGTAGCTGAAACAATATTTTTTCGTTGTATTTCTTACCATTACTCCAAAATGTGAGTGTGTGTGTGTGTATGTGTGTGTGTGTGTGTGTGTGTTACACTTTCTTACCTGCACTAAACTCTTCCCCCATCTTAACTCCAGGACACTTCTTTTGGAAGAGCTGCCGAAGGAGCCACTGGCAGTGAGACACTGATCAGTCAAAAGAAGACCTGAGGTATCCACCAAGAGTACACATTCATACAGAATATACCTCTGCACCTGCCCCATCTCCAGGTCTGAGTGCATCTTTGGGGGTATCAGCTCCTTTGTTCTGTAAGAGCAAAAAGGGGATGTGTTCCCAGAACAAGGTGGCTGGGAGACACAAGGTGAGGAGGGAAATCAGAAGCTTACAGATCGTTGTGTTATGTCATTTAATGTCCTCATCCCATCTTCTGCTTCTGAGAGAAAATGTACCCCTCTGTGGCTGCAGTGGCACACACAAATCCCACTGCCACTGCTGTAGCTTCAGGTGCTGCTGATGTAATGAACAAGTTCATCAAGTTTGGGTAATTTGAGTAGTAATCAGGCCACAGCATCACAAAGCTTCAGGGAAAAGGCTTTCAGGCATTGGAATGGGCAGCTCAGGGAGGTGGTGGGGTCACCATCCCTCAAGGCATTCAAGAAATGACTGTAAGGGACACTTACTGCCGTGGTCTAGTTGATGGGGTGGACCTTGGTCAAAGGTTGGATTCAGTCTTGGTCTTTTTTGACCTAAAGGAGTCTGTGATTCTGTAAGGCTCCATACAGATGGAAAGCTCGGTGCTTCTTTTGCTGCCCCTCAGTTCTGCAGCCCTTCATGACCTCTGCCTGTGGCCAGGCTTCTGCTGGGAAGCAAGGTTATTTGGATATTCCTGCATTGCTACCATTAGAGCTCAGCACTGGCTTGAGGAGCTGAGGGACAGCTGCAGAAATTAATATACTTTTAATTTGTACTGCCAAGAACGGTTACCAAGCTACTCCTTTATGCTGCAGATAAAAAAGATAACAGGGAAATATTAGCTTATATCCTTTCAGACATATGCTCCTATGCTTTTAAATATGTTTGGCAGTGTGGTTACTTTTTCATTAAAGAGCTATTCCTGTCTTCCACGTCTGCAGACAGAGTTCAAGCAGAAGTTTAAATCAAACTTTTGAAGACAAGAGCTTCAGGGCTTTAATGCTTTCTAAATAAGTAACACACAGTCACAACAGTGACTCAAAGGAGCTGAACAGCAAACATGAGCACACCACTGCATAATAAATCACAGGCAAGGAAACAAAGCATTCACTGAGCAAGAGTGAATGTTAGCCAAGTGAATGTGCATCTTGTGGATGAGCTGTCCTCTGGAGATTTGAAGGAAAACCTCAAGAGGCCTCTCCTAAGGCTTTAAGATATGCTCAAGGACTGCTGGAGGTAATTTTGAATTTTGCTATTCCATGGAAAACAAGCACAGCTGCAAAGAGGCTTTTGCTGATGGCCACTGTAAGTGCACCATCCCTTTCTAATGTAAAAAACCCTGATTTCACCTATAAACCCATGGCTGGAGTTGTACCAGTTCTGAGCCTCCAGGTGAGCAGAAATTAAAGATATGCTGGGTCACCAGCAAGGCACAAAAATCCGTGGGAACCTGCCGTGGTGGAAATCAGGCCATGGTTATAACTAAATATAGATTGAGAAATTTACCTCAAGGTCTCTTTTTTCCCAAAGCTGTGCTTCTAGTTCCTTAACTGAGCAGCAAGAGAGATTAGAAAAGAACAACTTTACACTTTACACTTTCTTTGCCAATCCCAGATTGAGAAGAACAATATAAAGGAGAATATAAGAAGTCCTGACCAAAGAAAACAGGGATCAAGAATTTGACTAAAATCAATAGATCCTGAGCAAGGGGCAAATTCTAACCAGACAGAAGACTGGATGGATGAAATTCCTGCAAAACTAACTTGAAAGAGAGCAACACATTCTGCTATCTCGATGTTCAGTAATGAGGCATCAGGGATTCCACAGAACTGAAGGTGGTTCCTGGTCTGTGTACCCTTTTGAAGAGAAGCTGAAGTTTATTGAAGGACTGCAGGGCAGGTCTTGTGGCCCACAGTGCTTTAGCAGCCAGAGGTGTGCAGAACTTTGGTTATATTCTTTCCAGCTGCAGCCTTTACTTGATGATGAGAAATGGCTGTAGAGAACAACCTTCAGCTTCAAACCTAAAGGGCCACAGAGCCTGTTTTGTAGTATTGTTTGGGCTGTAACTAGCACAGCTCCTCTGCTCAAAGGAGCTGCAAATGTGCTTTGGAAAGGTTATGTTTGCTTTATGACCACTGTTGCTATAGATGTGGATGTTAACTGATGCCTTTGCATCCTTTGAAAATACAATTGACTCACTGAAGCATTGCAAAGAACATATGGAATGGAAAAAAAAAATGGACTTCAAAGACAAGGAGTTACTCAACAGGTAAACAAGAGAAAATTGATTTATGGGACAGCACAGGCACAAGACTGATGAGGGGTCAAGTTAGCCCAGGCTAGAGAAGAGAAATACATTAAGTGGGCTGTATGAAATTAGGAGGAACGTAAGGATTCAGGCAATAAAGAAAGAGAAATCATCTAGTGAGCACTAGGAAAAAATATGGCAGTGGTATGAGGTTTTGTAACACTTCAAGAAGTGGCAGTACGCATGGCAGCAGATGCTGAGTAGTGTCAGGACATGATGCTACAATAAAACTATATTCTGGCTGACCTAAGGACAAGAGAGGAAAAGTGTGACCCAAATCCCTGTAGCCAAGGAGAGATTTCAGCCTTAGAATCTGGAGAAGGTTCATTTTTTTGCAGAAGGAAACAAAGGGAGTCAAGAAGGAAAGCTAGGGAAAGAAATTGAGTAGATTGGGGGAAATTAAGATGACATCAATTTGTGTCAGGGTAATGTCCAGTGCTGAAGCTAAAAATGAAATTACTCTAAGTTTTTAAAAAGTTAAAAAAGCATTAAAGGGGGATCTCTATGGCACAGTGGACATAAAGACCACAAAAGAGACTTGGCCTCTACTGGAAGTTACCAAGGAGGCATTAGAGAGTCTTAAACAGTAAAAGATAGATTATTTGCACCAAGTACTCAAGGAAACATTAAATGGAGCAAGAAGTGAAAACCAGGGATTTGTGGTTAGATTTACTGCAGCCCTCTGCTCAATACACACATGCATGCCCCAGTTTGACCAAAAGCCGAAGATTTGAAATACATTGATTTGTTTTTCCTCATTTCTAGCTGAAGTACGAGCGATAAGCATGAAAACAATATCTGCCAGTCAGGAAATAGAGCAAGTAATCTCTCTTCCTCATCACATACATTGTTTATTCCCTACATGGGATTTAAACACCCCCACCAACATACACATGCACTTTGTCCTGCTCATGAGAGGCACAGATGACCGACCAGAAGAGGCTTCCCACCCCATTTCCCTCACATTATCAGTGACTTGACTTCCCCTCTTGGGGTTGGGCACATGTTCTGCTGAGCAAACAGAGTAACCTGAATGCACCATTAACTTCTGAGTGTGCTGGATGTACTTTGTTGAGTAAAGTGTTTGAATAATGCTATTGTTGTTGAATATATTCATCAAATATTCATTTCTGTCATTCACTGAGGCCTACAGGAGGTTGGCTAATGTGCACTGAGTAATGCACCCATTGAAAAGCACATTGAAAGCACATTACTTCACCTAGATTTCAATCAGCTGTGCTAATTTAATTACTTTAAAAGCCAAAAAGGTATTTTTCTGTGGCGGAAAATGGCAGGCAGAAGGCAGTGACAGAGAAGTAAGAAAAGGCAAGAACAAACTGACTAAATGGAGAGGAAATGGGGAAGCATCTTAAATGTGAGAGGCACAAAGGGCAGGCAACTTGGAGCTCAAAGAGCTGGCAAATTACAAGAAGGAGGCAGGGTATTTTGGGAAATGGAGATGGAACAGGGAGAAATAAGAGAACACAAGCCTCTGAACAGTGGATCTATCAATTCTGTATAAGCTAGCTAAATCATCCTCACAGTGGGAGAGATGGAAGAGCTCCTTTTTCTGATCTAAACATTGCTGGGGAGTATTTGCTGCACCTACAACTTACTTTTTTTTTTTT
>VWZN01017983.1:7913-18350 GCA_013396955.1 Regulus satrapa | reverse complement strand
GGGGATCCAGGCCCAGGAAAAAAATCAGAGCTAGTAACAATTTTTAGAGTTCGTTTTCTTTTTTCCCTTTTTTTTTTTTTTTTTTTCAAATACCAAGAATCCTTCCAGTGTTACGAGAGAAAGAATAAATAAGTACTGGCACAATGGTTTCTATAAACAACCAAAGAAATAGCGACACTTAACTTCAGGTGTTCATTTAGTAACTGCATTTTGCCCTTATCTTTTCTGTTAGTTGATATGAGGTGTGAATCTATTTTCCTTTTTCATGGACTGCTTCCTTACTGACTAAGAAAGAGGCTGAGAAACACAGATTTCCTTTATCCTTTGGTCCTAAAAAGGCTTAGTTCTACAGAAACTGTTCCTGGCAGTTCAGTCTATTTTTAAGTTGATGGAAGCTCCACTAGTCCCCTCAGCATGCTGCATCTACTCCAGTGCTCTGCTAGAGAAGAGGATGGATCAGGAAACCTCCTGGGAGCACCAAGGAACAGTATCACTTGATTCAAAGTCACATTACCAAGCTGCACATGCACCAGCTGTTCAAACTGTTGCACATCTGCAACAGGAGCCGAAAAACTCTTGCTACAAGTGACTAACCTTGCAATGACTCTGCTTCTTGTTCAGTGGTGAGAGTCACACCGTCATCTCCAGGTCCTTATGAGAGTCAGCAAGAGAAAACAGAGGACATAAAAATTACCTTTGCCTTCTTCAGACAACTCCCCTCTTTTTATAAAATAAGTAAACCTATAACATTCATGTAGCATTGACACTTGTTTTTTAAAGCTCCTCAAAAACAAGCCAGGTAGAGCCTGACGACCCACGAGCAAACACAGCCCCTCCTTGGATCCCTGTCCTGGCCAAGGACTGTTCACTTCTACCATGACCACTGCTAGGCGTGGGGAGGGCATCATGCTTCTAAGGCTGACGTGAGCCAAAATTTTCCCACCTATTTCATCCTTCAGGTGCTCCCAGGGGAAGGGGAGGCTCCCAAACGGCAGAGGGAAACACACTCTCATTCCCCGACAAAAAGCAGACACTGTAGATGCTTTAGAATTTAATTCAGGGGTATGAATCCTTCATGTCATGGAAAAGGGCATCCTCTCCTACAAACACTGTCAATCTAGACAGAGGAGACACGTGCTGTCAAGGGGCAGATGTGGTTTATCCAGCATCACTCAGCACATCAGAGGCAGAGCTAAGAAAAGAACCAGGGTCTCTCATAGCCCATCACCTGCCTTAGCTTGCTGATTCTAACCTCTCACTGTTCTGTGCCTATTATTAACTTTTAACTCCTTGGAGCAAGAAATAACTCCTTCAGTCCATTGGGAGATAAACCTCTAACTACTGTGATATTAAAAGCAGAAATAAATAGGGCTTAAAATAGACATTAGCCTAGATACTGATTTCTCAACCAGCTACAGGAAGGAAAAGGAAACACCAGATGGAAGAGGGCTGGGCTGGTCATTTAGCACAATACTGGAGCTGGTAATGATTTGGGTTTTACACCTGACTTTCACAGGAGTTTCTGGAGTGGCTGAAAAGTGACAAAGTCACTTTCAGACAAGTGTCTGAAAGGGACAAATCTCCTTTCTTTCTGTGCTTCAGGATCTTAATTGCCAAACATTCACTTCCCTGAAAATACAACTTGTAAACGATGGCAAAATCCCGTCTCGTTTTGTATTTAGGGAAACCACAAACACCATTTAAAAAACCAGCAGCTGCTTAGTGTGATGCTTTGCCGTGTGCTAATTGCTGTGGTTTCTGCTCTGCAGCAATGAATGGGTTTTGAGAGGGCAGAAAGGAATCACCGTTTTCTTTGGCACTTGGTAAATTCTGTATTTTTAAAAAATTAAGCTCAGAGGTAGCCAAAATGACTTCATTATTTTAAAGTCATGATACCCCATATCTCACCTACATGACTACAACTGCATTTCTCATCACCTTCAGATTACCCATCTCTGCCATGCTCTCCTGATGTAAACAAAAATCTCCCTCTGCAGCAAAAGGTCTTCAACATTAAAAAATATTATTGCTCCATTAAGGCTACTGTTACTATTGTCACACTTCAGTCGACTTGTAAAATAAAAAAAGAATTGACAAACTCAAAAGATTTCCACTTGGACAAGCAATTGCCACTGACCACATCACAGAGATTTTAACTCTGTAATATTACAAAGTACTGCAATAGTGCAACAAAAAGAGGATTACGCCCATGGTTTGAGTTGGCTAATGGGACACTTGCATGAAGCTACTATCAAGCCTATTTAATATTAAAAAATCAACTTCTCATTCAGTGAAACTGTATTTTATAACAAGAAAATCTAACTTACCTGTGTCTCAGTGAATGATTACAGCTGGATACCAGCTCTCCAGTGGAATTAACAGTCAACAGCTCATTTCTGAGAAAGGCAGTTACTGCTTTATGCCTGGAAAACGAGAACTACTTATCTCCTAGGTAATACAAACTAAATGAGTGCAACCTGATCATCGCTGCTGGCACACAGTTCAAACCAGAACCATAAAGCCTCTTGTATCATCAGAAAGATATGAGGAAACTGGCATTTATTTGAAGTTGTAGGATTTATCTGCATCTTTTGAGCGCTCTTTGGCATCAGCTCAGATCCTGCACTCTGTGTTTTCGCAGTAGCACAGCCTGAAGTCGTGTGTGCTGTGAGCCTTAACTCACACCCTGTTTGCTCTTTGACATTTGACATCAGATTTGCATTTTGTGTTCTCCTGGGCAAGTCAGCTGTCCACAAAATACACATATTCTTTTAGGCACGCATTACTCCTAAGAATACATTACACAAATGCTCATGAAAACCTTTCTCTTAGAATTTTAAAACACGGTAGCTTTCCCAAGCAAGTGAAGCCTGGGTTTTGTTATTTAAATATATTTTGTTTACTGTACATGCTAATTGGTTCTCACATTGGCCTAGGCAGCTGAAGCACTCCTCACCAGGAGCCTGTAACTTTACTTTCAATAACTAAGCGATGGAATAGTTGTTTATGCCCTGCTTTATTCAACTCATACCAGGGCATTGGGGGCCATTTTTGCCTGGGTTGTGGCTGTTCTGTTGAGTAACATTACAAAATAAGCAGAAAGGCTGAATTCCTTGCCTCTTAAATGAATTCTTCACACTATAATTTATTCATAGTATAATTTAATGAGCTCGAATTTACTGTGGCTTTTATCTGGGAATTTCATGTGAATGTTTGGTAGTTTTACAGGGAGGAAACTATCACACAGCCTTATACTTGTGCCTGAATCTGCACCTTGGTACTGTGCCCAGAGAAGCTGATGCCTTCAGAGGGTGACTAAAGGTGCCAGAGCTTGGAGCTGGACTGCAGGTAAGGCAAAGCTTCCCAGATATCTGCTGGCAGCTCATCCCAGCAGAGAGCAGGCAGTCTAGGAAGTTCCTGGAGTGTGTGGGAGCTGATGGAGCCGGTAAGGGAGCCTGCCAGGGCAGGGCTGCTGTTTACAGACAGAGAAGGGCTGGTGGGAGGTGCGGTGGTTGGGGGCCATTCTCGGGCACAGCAGCCACAAAATAATAATTTGTGATCCTTGATGAAATTAAGGGGAAGGGGAATCGGCAGAGCCTCTGCCTTGGACTCCCAGAGCACGGACTTCAGTCTGTCCAGGACACTGGCTCACAGAATCCCTTGGGAAACAGCCCTTAAAAACAAAGGGGTCCAGGAAGGCTGGGAACACTAAGAAGGAAATATTAAAGATCCAGGAGCAGGCCATTGCCATGTGCTGGAAGCTGAGCTGGTGTGGAAGAAACCTGGCCTGACTGAATGACTTATACTGAAACTCGGGGGAAAAAAGAGTTTATAACCTTTGGAAGAAGGGACAGGCAACTTAGGAAGTGCACAAGGATGTCATAAGGTCATGAAGAGAGAAAATAAGAAAGGCAAAAACTCAGCTAGAGCTTGAGCCACTGCCGTGAAAGATAATAAGTAGTGGTTTTATAAATACACTAACAACATTAAAAGGGCCAAGGAAAATATCCATCTCTTACAGGTTGCAGAGGGGAACATTGCAACCAAAGAAGAGTGAAAGGCTGCAGTACTGATGCCTTCTTTGCTTCAGTCTTTGAGAGAAAGTGATCCTCAGGGCAAGCAGCCCCCTGAGCCAGCAGTCAGGGATAGGGAGCAGAGCAGAGCCCCTGCACTCCAAGGGGATGTGGTTGGTGGGCTGCTGAGCCATTTGGACACTCACAAGTCTGCGGGGCCCGATGGAATCCATCCGAGGGTAGTGAGGGAGATGAAGAGCGTGCTAAGCCCCTCTCCATCATTTTTCATGAGCCCTGGCTAACTAGGGAGGTCCCAGTGGGATGGAGGTTGGCCAATGTGACACTCATCTACAAGAAGGGTTGGAAGGGGGATCCAGGAAACGACAGGCCAGTCAGCTTGGTCTCAGTGCTGGAAAAGGTTATGGAACAGAACATCTTGAGTGCCATCATGCATCACTCCGCCAGGGGAACAGACCCAGCCAGCCTGGGGGCAGGGAAGACAGGTCCTACCAGGCCAACCTCGTGTCATTGTATGACCAGATGACCCACCCAGTGGATGAGGGAAAGGCTGTGGATGTTGTCGACCTGACCTTCAGCAAAGCCTTTGGCACTGCTTCCCAGGGCATTCTCCTGGAAAAGCTGGCAGCCCATGGCTTGGATGGGAACACTCCTCTCCAGGTTTAAAACTGGCTGAGTGACCAGGTCCAGAGAACGGTGGAGAATGGTGCTGCATCCCTTTGGCATCCAGTCACTAATGCTGTCCCACAGGGATCAGTGTCCCCTGTTTAACATCTTCATTAATTATTTCAACGAGGGGATAGAATGCACCCTCAGTGAGGCTGCGTATTACACTGAGTGGCAGTGTTGAGGCCCTCTGCTTGAGGGCAGGAAGGATCTGCAGAGCGATCTGGACAAGCTGGATCAATGAGCTGAGGCCAATTTTGTAAGGTTCAACAATCAACAATCCCATCCCTGGAAGTGTTAAAGAAACGACTGGACATGGCAATTAGTGCTATGGTTTAATTGGAATGGCAGCGTTCAGTCAAAGTGAGCTGCACTCACAGACCACAGAAACCAGAAAGGACCACAAGGATCATCAAGTCCAACTCTCGAGTGAATGGCCCATACAGGCCTTGAAGCCACAACTTCACTGTTATCAGCAGCATGCTCTAACCAGCTGAGCTCATCTCAGGGTCAGTGATCAGGAGGTCTTTTCTAACCTGAATGATTCTATGTGGTGGTATTTATGTATTAAAAGACTGTAAGGTGCAGAAAATCTGAAGAGTTCCAGAATACTCTGCGTCAGAGTCCCTTACAACAGAGTTTGGTCTGTTGAAACTGTGAAATTTTTATCCTCTGTAGTCTTCTTAGGAGCTGTGTTCCCTGCCTGAGATTAGAAAGGGTGCCTACATTAGAAAGGATTTTAGGTTCTCACACCTTAAACTGATTGGGACTCCTGGTGTCAGGGGCAGAGGTTAGTCCTGGTCTTTGCCTGCCTTCCCAACTGCATTGCCCTGCTTACATTAGACTGTCTTGCCCATCCAACCGAAAAATAAAGTTTATTCTTTTTTTTCTTTTCTGGCAATGGACCAGAAAATAACAAAACTGGCATACTCCGAGGCTGAGCAATTATGACATTGCATGCAAAGAAGTCCAGAGCAATTACAAGTGAAAAGAGGTCTCCCCTTGCCCTCTCTTTTTGGAGACGCAGTCTTAGCTCAAATTTGTCTTTAAAGCCTGCTGTAAGGTATCTGGCTGTATATTGCTGTAGCGAGAAAATTCAGGGCTGCACATGTTTCTCTGTTCTTCCTTTGTAGTAGAAAACACCTTTTTCTTTCTAGAGGGAATACTCTGAGTTTTGATATTCTGCTCCCAGTCAGAACCAATTTACCCACTCAAAAATGAAAGCAGAACCAAAGAAAGTGCCTTTTCCATTCCATACTGAATTCAGTTGAAAAATATTTATAAGCTTGATCAGTGTTTGAAGAATAGCAATTGCTTTAATCTTTGCTGGAAAGCACGGCTGGGCGATTTGCTTTGTCTCATAGAGACACGGCTGGCTAACAAGCATTACAGAAGACATACACATAATGTAATGAAACATTAGAAGAGTCACACGAAGAGATTTTTGGTTTTAAAATGCATATTGCCTCAAAACCGTTTTTGATTGACAGTGGTAGGGTCTCAAACAGTGCAAGCTGCTCTCTGAAAACAGCTTTCTTTCAATGGGAACAACACAAAGGAGCAAAAGCTGCTGAAAATCAGCATAAGGACTCTTGAGACTGACATGAGCAGAGCAACAACCACACAGAAAACCCTCAATACCCTCAATTCCTCCTCTGTCTAGCTGATCTGTTTGTTTCTTACGCATTTATGTCCTTAATACAGCCATACTTGTTTCACATGCCTCAGTGCAACAATGGTTACTCTCATCATTAGCTTTGAGCAAGGAGGAAAAAAATATTTCTAATTACGAATTTTTGCTTTGCCTTCTCCCCCAGATCTGTTCAACACGAAACAAACAAACAAACAAAAGTCCCGGCTGCCAACTCTAATTAAAACGTTGTGAAACTCATGGTATCTAAAAACACTGAAAAAAATAATTTTAAAATGTGAATTTCACATTCGCATATCAAAACCCTTCCAAACACGTAATGGTAGTTGCCCTTCTCACTACAAGTCATATCGGTACTGAAGTCCCAGTGTAGATGCAAAAAGAATTGCGAGCCCAGAGAAAAGCACAGACTGCTGCTAGGCTCTGAATGGCTGTGGCACAAAGCACGATACTGAATGCAGAATCCCAAAGGAATTCAGTTGAAAGGAAAATAAATCTCAGTAACGGCCTCAGGTTTAGAGAAGGAAGGGGGTTTTTGTGTGATTTCTTTTCAGGAGAGATACTCGGATGGTAAGAGGATGGATGACTCAGAAATATCACAGATGTTTACTATTCTACGCTTTATAGAGTCTCTCCTTTAAAATATGCCAAACAACTTCATAAGGCTTAGAGGACTGAATGTCTCAACATACTGTTGGGTCAGATGATAGCAACATAATATTCACATTAAAGATAAAATACAACACTTTCCCACAGCCATAAAGCAAAACTAGAAACAGTAAGCAGTCCAAGCTTTTCATCACTGCGCAGTTAATCTGGTTAGTTGGCATATACTTAACAGATGCCAAGTACCAGCATTCACATCACAGCCTAAGCCCATTTCTACATCCCTCTCCGCCTCTCTTTTGACACACAGCTCTTCCTGTGGAGAACATTTTCTCTTCAGTCAGTGGTGCTGTTTGTACTGTGTAGGACCTTCCCCTGTCAATTACGTCTGGGACTTACCTGGGCTTTATAAGAAAGAAGGGGAGCGCTAGAGAACTAGCAGCAACCTAACAATCCTTGCCACCAGTGTATTGCAAGTGTGTTCTGGCATAAACCCATCTTGCCACAGTCTGGAAAAAAAACTATCATGACCTTGGCTGACTTTGGATCAGAAGTTTTATCTGCACGGGCATTATAACTGCTGGGAAGGGGTGCATGGGCCAGTGAGTGAGTGCACGTCCTCTGTGTTGATGTAATTCTTTTGACTTCCAAAGTGTGGGGGGAAATATTGCTTGGGAGCTGAATGCAGAACATCTCCTATATTACAGTAAAAAAATCCCCCTTCCCCTGAAAAAACCCAAGCTACCTTCCCAAAAAAACAAGCTCTTGCAAAAACCTCGAATTGGCTTCTTTCAATTAGACAAACACGAAAACAAACCGAAGCAGCTTCGCTCAGACTTTCTACTCAACAGTTTCCAAACAAAATCAGCTGCGTGGCATATGCCACCAAAACAATAGCTACCAGATTAGCAGATGGTATGCTGTGAATTAATTGTTGACACAAACCCCAGACATATCACTCAATCCTCTCTTGACACCTAAACTTAATTCCCTATTATTTTTCTCACCTCATACTTGCTCACAACAAGGAAAAAAAAAAAAAAAAGTAGATACTCCATCTAGATTTAGACATGAAAAGTTAACCTGCAATTTATTTTTACTCTGCCATCTTAAAAAAAAAAAAAATTAAAAAGGCAATGTGATTACTGCTGAAGAAAAACATGGAACAGGAACCTCTGTGAGCCTGGATACCTCTACATTTCATAAAATCATACAATCATTAAGGTTGGAAATTACTTCTAAGATTATTAAGTCCCATTCTACACCTAGGATCCCTGTTTTCACCACTAAACCATGTCCACATGTTTTTTCAGGCATTCCAATGCTAGACTACCTTTTCACTGAAGAAATTTCTTCTTAATGTCCAACCTAAACCCCCGTGGTGCAACGTGAGACCGTTCCCTATTGTCTTGTCAGTTGTTGTTACACAGGAGAAGAGATCAACCCTCACCTCACTACAACCTCCTTTCAGGCAGTTGCACAGGACAATAAGGTCTTCTCCAGGATGAACAACCCCAGCTCCTTCAGTATCTCCTCACGGCAATTGTGCTCCAGACCCTACAGCAGCTTTGCTCTCTGGACACGTTCCAGCACCTCAGTGTCCTACTTGCAGTGAGAGGACCCAGAAATGGACACAGCACTCGAGGTGTGGCGTTACCAGTGCCGAGCACAAGGGCACAAGCGCTGTCCTGGTCCTGCTGGCCACGCTATTGCTGGTCCAAGCCATGATGCCACTGGTTTTCTTGGTCACTTGGGCATCCTGCCAGCTTGTGTTCAGCTACTGTCGGCCAAGCCTTAGGTTTGTTCCCTTCTGCCTCCCTGGCTGCAATAACCAGACACTCCACCAAAGTCCTTTCAGTCACCCTCCAGGTAAAGAAAAGTGGGAATCAGGGCTGGTGAGTCCAGAGCTACATGTGCTAATCCAGCAGCTTGCTGCTGCTAAAACTATCCCATCACATCTCAGTTCTGCCTGCCAGTTACCAAAGGGAGCGATGATCTGCGTCTCCCTCTACCCTCCAGATAACTTTTTTTCCAAAATTTCAAATGTCTCCCCGACTTTATAATGTAGCTGAAACTATTCAGAGGCATTGAAGTCAGTGAAGGTAGACAGGGAGGCACAAACAGTCAGAGGCAACCACATGGGCTTTGTTTCCTCTGGACTTCAAGCAGTTTTATTTATTTTACTGTTTACAAATAAAAAGAAACAAAACACCAACACGCAGCTGCATTTACATAACCAGGAGTTTCCAGACACCCAAAATCTTGGGTTTGGATCTATATATACAGCAGAAATCAGACACTGAAAATTGTAGCATATTTTTCTGCTCACCCCTTCCTCATGCCAGCACCTAGGATCAACCAGACGGCTCTGGGCTCCTCAGCACAAGAGAGATACGGAGCTCCTGGAGCAAAGGAAACAAAGACGAGGAAGGGACTTCAGCATCTCTCTTACAAGGAAAGGCTGAGGGGCCTGTTCAGCCCCAAGAGGAGACAAATAAAAGGGGGCCTCAACAGTGCTGTCAGTATCTGAAGGGTGGATGAAGAGGATGAAGCCAGGACTGGCTCCGACCATGGGGGTGATAGCAGCGGGCTCAGCAGTGAAGGGCCCATCCGATCCAAACCAGCTCCTTCTGCTGTCTCACACTCATTACTTTTGAATGCTGCCTTCTCTTCTGTGCCCTTCGCTTTAAAAAGCACATTGAGGTGCTGGAGGGTGGCCAGCAACCGCAAAGAAGGCTCTCTCGAAAGGTCTAGAAAACACGTGTTGTGAGGAACAGCTGAGGAACCTAGGGTTGCTTATTCTCAAGAAGAGGAGGCTGAGGGGGCTTTTATTCCTCTTCGCAACTCCCTGCAAAAAGGTTTTGGGGGCCGGTCTCTTCTGTGGTGACTGCAGCAGGGAGAATGGCCCTGAACTGAGAGAGGGGACATTTAGATTAGATATCCAGAAAAAAATATTTGTCACTGTTACGGTGGTCAGGCGTTGAAATACTTCCCAGNAAAAAGCACATTGAGGTGCTGGAGGGTGGCCAGCAACCGCAAAGAAGGCTCTCTCGAAAGGTCTAGAAAACACGTGTTGTGAGGAACAGCTGAGGAACCTAGGGTTGCTTATTCTCAAGAAGAGGAGGCTGAGGGGGCTTTTATTCCTCTTCGCAACTCCCTGCAAAAAGGTTTTGGGGGCCGGTCTCTTCTGTGGTGACTGCAGCAGGGAGAATGGCCCTGAACTGAGNGGGCCCGGGGGTGGCGCCCTCAGCGCCCCGCGCCGTGAGGGGACCCCGCCCGCATCCCGGGGGATCCCGCTGGGCTTTTCCAAACTGCGGCCAAGCTGCCCCTTTCGTCCCGGGGGCGGCGCCGGGAGCGCCTTGCGGCCCGGAATTGGGGTGGTGCGACTGCCCTTGCGCTGCCCTTCCCTTCCCAGGGGATCCCCCAGCGCGGTGTCTCCTCTGCTCCTCAGTAACCGAGCGCGCGTTTCTCCGCCTTTGCTCG
>VWZN01017982.1:393-15611 GCA_013396955.1 Regulus satrapa | reverse complement strand
GCAGACAGTCCAGACAGCAGTGTCCATCTGTCCAAAACATCCAAGGTACCTTGATAAGACACTGAACATGCATTGGCTAAATTCTATAAACATCACTATGTTATGGAGAATTCTCCCTGAATTCTCGAAACATCTCAGAGCCAAGTCTGGCTTATGTGGCAACATGTATGCATGGCTTTGGCTTTCCCTATTAAACTGTCTTTATTTCAAGTCACAAGTTTTCAACCTTTTTATCCTTCTGGTTTTCTCCACAATCCCATTGGTGGGGGGAGTGAGCGAGGGTGTGTGGGGCTTGGCTGCTGGCTGGGGTGAAACCACAGCTCCCTATTTTCTCTTCCCCCTGCCTCCCAGTGGCACAGGGGAATGGAGGTTGTGGTCAGTCCATCACATTGTGTCTTCCATTCCTCAGGAGGACTCCCCACACTCTTCCCCTGTTCCAGAATGGGCACCCTCCCATAGGAGGCAATCTCCTATTAACTTTAGCCAGGCACCCCTCAATAGCTCATTTGCTTAAAACCAAAAGACCCAAAGCAATACATCGTGAGAAAGGTCTCTGCCAGTCCTCAAGAGCCTCAATGACTCCCCCCATGGAGTTGTTTTAATATTTGCAGGGTCAAAGCCCCTGGCATCCACTGGTTACTGTCCATTGTAAATTATTGCTCCCACCACTTTTAATTATCTCCTGCTCCTCTGGTGGAAAAGCCACCACCACCAACACTACCCCCTCCCCCCACCAATGGCTGAGCCACCGGAAGCAAAGGGAGGATCCCAGAGACCTCTGGCAGAAGTGCTACTTTCTGAACATCTCAATTGGCCAGTTTTTTACCTATTGTCTCTTCTGAATATCCTGACTGATGTCCCCTAATATATTATTTCTACCTCTCTTGGTAAAATCACCACCTCCAACAGGCAAGTAACGTAGCTCTCATGAGCAAACATTTTTCCCCTGCAAGTTAACAAACCTCTTTCCTCACAGTTTTCCAGACACATGTACCACCCTACATGCATATTTTGAATCTGTAAATATATTCACCACCTTTCCTTGATACCATTTACAGGCTTTTATTAAGGCATACAATTCTGTGGTCTGTGCTGACCATATGCATGGTAGCTTCCCTTCTTGCAATTCCCTTCCTTTCACTATAGCATATCCAGTAACTCGTTTTCCTCCTATTACTCTTGAAGATTCATCAATAAACACCTTTCCCTCATTTGGCCGAGAGGTATCCTGTAAATCTTCCCTGGCTTGGGTCTGGAGATTTGTTACCTGGATATAGTCACAAGTTTCCTTAAGGTCTCCTTCCTCGGTACCAGTTAAATAGGACCCTGGGTTAAACCCTTCCCTTCTTCTCAATTCTAAACCTTCCTGTTCCATTAAACAGGTTTCATACTGTAATAATCTAGTGCTGGTAATCCATTTAGAACTTGATGCCAGACTAACAATCCTTCTATCAGTTACCATCAAAGCCATGGCTGCAAAATTCTGCTGACAACAGAGCTACAGTTACCCTTAGAGCAAACAATGGAGCCACCCCCTCGCCAATGGGTCAAATATTTTAGCACTAGAATTCCTTTGGCACAGCCCTGTTTAACATCCACATATAATTCCAATTCCTTTTGAGTCTGGCTAAAGTTTTGCTGTCTTTCTGGTGTCCATACCACAACACTGGGGCTATTTGGGTTTAAAAAGTCACAGAATAAAAAGTCCTTAGTCCAGGTTATGCAATACACTATTAATCCTAGAAATTGCCACAGCTTCCCTTCAGTCCTGAGCAACGGCACCTCTAAGATTCCTTGAACCCCCTTCTGGGCCAACACACCACAAGCCTTCAGTCAAAAGAGGCCCCAAACATTAAATCTTTCTTTCCATCACCTATGCCCTCCCTTCAGACAGTCCAAAATCCTATCCTTCAGCCAGAAAATTAAGTAATTTTACAGTGGTTTCCCCTACCATCTCCTCCTGGTCTCCTGATAGGAGCAAGTCCTTCACATACTGCAATAACCTAATTCCCAAGGATGGAGTAAATTATTTTAATATCTTGCCCAAATAAGACCAGTGTTCCCATGTATCCCTGTGGAAGGATCATCCATGTCTTTACTATTTTCCCGTCTCTCTCTTGTTCCCATTCATAGGCAAAATACTGTTTACTATGCTCTGTAAGTGGGCATCCCCAGATAGCATCTTTTAAATCAAGTACTGAATAGTGGCAGTGTGAGGAGGGAACCTGGTTCAAGATGGTATAAGGATATGGGACCATGGAGTGCCTGGGTTTACTAGTCTCATTATTCTTGGGTCCTGCACCATTCTATAGGTTCCATCAGATTTCATAACTGGCAGGATAAAAATGTTGTAGGAAAACGTACATGGCTCCAAAAGACCTGCCTTTAACAGAAACTCAATAACAGGCTGTAACCCCTTCCTTCCTTTGAAAGAGGGTATTACATTTTAGAGACTGTTATAGATGGGTAATGTAATGGTTGGCTCTCACAGTTAAAGAGATGACTATTATATGTATGTTAAGAGAAGTTTTGTAGATATATAGTTATGTTACTGTAATATGCCCTCCCATAGTCCTCTTTCCCCTCCCCCTTGTAATACCCTTGGTAGTCAGGGCATTTGGGGAGGGCTGGCTTGTTACCAGGAGGCGCAGCATAATGACACCTGACCTCCAATCAAGATGTTAGAAAGTGATCTCCACCAATGGATGGCAGAGAAGGAGTTGACCAACATGACTTTGGGTCATGGCTAAGGGTATAAAAGGCAGAACATCCATTTTGTAGACGAGCATGTGGCTGCTAGTCACGGGGACTCCCAGCACGCTGTCCTTNGCTCCATATCCAGTTTTCCATATTTCCCTGGGACTGTCAACACTTCTGGGTTCACTTTAGCATAAGCTTTATCAGCACAACAGTGCTAGCCTTCCCATCACCCCTCACAACACTAACCCCCATTCCCAACTGTTATATATGACTCAGACCCCAAGTGGGAATGAGTTATAAAATTTTTATTGAGAACTAATTTTTAAAAAATCACAAAGCAAAAGGGACCGTGCTGGGAGCTAGGTCGACCATCAGAGGCTCATCCACAACATGGTGGCTCCACCTTTTATACCCCTGGTGTTGTATCAGCCAAATACATATTCATAAGTGTCCATACATATTCAAACATTTTCTTTATACCCCTGGCTCCTCCCAAAGTCTGCCAGTTGACTCTTCTTTGCCATCCATTTGGTGGAGACCTTCTTGCAACTTGATTGGGGGTGAGGTGTTGTCATGCCAAGTACCCCCAGTGAAAAGCTTCCCCCATCCCCGGCTGCCTCATACAAGGTGAACATGTATGTACATGCCCTCCTTCCACATGTCTCTGACAACGCTGACAACCAGGATTGTCTGGTGGCAACAATACAGAGGGTAGAAGAGACAATTAAAGGGAGGACAAAAAGGGGTTCAAAACCAACCTACAACAACAGTCACATAACAAAAGAACTTTAAACCTTAACAAAGCTACTTTTAACACACATAATATCCATTCCCCATTTGTGAGAGCCAATGACCACACCACCCATCTATAACACAACTCAGTCATCAAATACCCTCCTAGCAAACCACAACTACAAACAAACAGAAACTCATGCTTTTCAAACCCATCTCACACATTCACCAATAGTGGTTGAATAAAAAGCACCAACACATCTTTCCCATTTACTCCCTAAATTATCAAAAGAACCCTCTTTGGCATAAAATTCAAAGTAGACAGAGAGGCTCCTGTGTCTACTAGGAAACACACTTCTCAGTTCAGACCCACCCTGTTGGGATAGAAGAAACAGAAAAGAATTATAGATATGATTGCTTAGCCAAAGAGGCTAAGGACAAAATTAAAATGAAAGCACTGCTTCAATGAAGTTAGAGAAACTGGTCTAGCAAGCCAAAAGACGTTCTTCCCCCTGATGCTAGGACCCTTCTCCCTCCGTCACAACAGGAAGGGTCCAAATTAGATTTAGATAGCATAATGCATGGTAATGTAGTGATTCCCTATAGGCTGCACGCAAATATTACTGCATTAGTATACTTACAAAGATTGGTTGGTGAAGGAACAGAATATTCAATGTATAGAAGGTTATATAAGCAATTGTAAAAGATAACTTGCTCTCTTACTATCCTAGCTCTTACTCTCTTACTCTCTTAACTAACTCTTAACTCTCTTACCTCATGCTCTCTCTTAGCTCTTAATTCTCTTAACTCATGCTCTCCTGCCTCTGACTCTCTGACCACTTAACTCTTAACCCTTAACTCCTAAAGCTCTTAATTCTTTGATTTTCTTAATTCTTGGACCCTCTTAGATTGCACCCTTGCCCTTGGCCCTAGTACTTTTCTCCAGGCTTTACCCCTTTTTCCTATTGTTCCCTCTGAGTCTGCTCTGAGCTGTGTCTAGCGGCTCTTAGCAGAGCTCTCTCACCCATGCCCTAAAATAAACTACAAGCTTCAAATTCAACTATAGAGGTCTCTGCCGTGTNTTACAAATGGCACATCGATTAAAAACTGTGCCATTATTCTTGCCTGTACCTTTACCTTTTCCTCATCCCATCTTACATATGCGCCTTTCCAACCAGCTCCTGCAAAGGCCCACTCTGCCACCTCTCCAGCCCCTGCTCCCACTGCCTGTGGGCTCTCACCCTCCCACAGCCACCAAACTCTGCAAAATCACTCACCTCCCTGGTGACCCAAACAAAATCTCTTTTTATATCAGGCCAGGCTTTGGTGACAGATTGCATCTCATGCCATACACCAAAGCTGGTCCCTCTACCTTACACCATACATCAAAGCTGATCCCTGTCCTGCTGCATGTCCAGATGCATCCCCTCAGCACACTCGTCCCGGCCCTTGGGCAGTTCTCCCAGCACCAGCTCTGTAAAGCACCAGGTCCCACAAGTGTGCACAGCTGACAGTGCCACAGGGACAGACAGGTGGACAAGATATCCCACAACTTCATAGGGGTCAAAGGGCCACTGCAGCCCTTGCCCGCAGAGGTGGTGGCATCAGGTGTCGCCTGGTGCTGAGCCTTACCTGCCCCACAGCCTCGGCCTGGCTCCACACCTCCCCACAGGACCCCAGCCCGTGCTCCTGGTCCCAAACTTCTGTGCCTGGCCTCAACACTCCTCACCATAGAGAAACCTCCCTAAGTCCTGAGTAGTAAGCAGACAAACCCAAATCCTACACCCTGGCTCCATAATGACCAGGGGAGGGGTGGGGGTGTAGAAGCAATACCTCCCTGCCTTTCCTATCTTGGAAGCCAGGACTGCAAAAGACCTACAGCCAGCCCTGTATTAGACTGCAAATTTTGAAGATAAGTCAGAGACCATCCCAATCCTCACTGTTTCTCAATTCTTTCCTTATCAAGTAGTATCCAGCTGCTATTTGCCTTAACTATATTCCTCCACACTCCCCTTCAACCAATCCTTTCCCAAACCAACACCATCTGTCTCTTGTTGCTGAGATCTCGACTCCCCTTACTGCCCCCTCTGGGCATTCATGTCCTTAACTACCTCTGTGAGAATGTACAAACCATCTCAACATTCTCCCAAAGGACCCTTTGGATGTATTTTGGGATCTTCATCCCTTTAGTCAAGACCCTTTCTCAACTTTCCTTTACACCCCTCTCTAGGCATCCTGCCGTGTTTTACTGCCCAAAGTTTCCATTGTACTCACTGGTGAGATTTCCAGTGGTCCTTTCCCGTGGGCTTTCCACAGACCCCCTGGTCAGCCTCTCATCTGTCTCCTGGACAGTCGCAGGAATCCAACCACCCAGTGCCAGTCAGCACTGAAGGGAGCTGGTCACCTAAAAAGTGGGTGAGGTGCACTTCCAGCTCCTCTTGCTGTGTGCCGGCCCCAGAAGGTGGAAGAATTCTGGACAAGAGCTCCCATCTTGTACAGAAAATCACACTATGAAAAGCCAGTGTCCATAAAGGAGACAAAGGAGTCCTGCAACTTTATTTGAATAAAGGGAGAGAGTCCACTGGGGCACATGCCTGCAGGGTTTTCTCTCTTGAGGTTTTGGAAGATGCATCTTCCTTTTATCCCAAACTTCTGGCCACATGTTCCCCTCATNCCCAGCCCGTGCTCCTGGTCCCAAACTTCTGTGCCTGGCCTCAACACTCCTCACCATAGAGAAACCTCCCNTTGGAAGATGCATCTTCCTTTTATCCCAAACTTCTGGCCACATGTTCCCCTCATCCTTTCCCCATTGGCTGAGGTACTAGGAAAGTACAGCCTTCACGAACCGCCTATCACATATTCTCCCTTGAACCTGTCATTTTCTCCCAAAGTTCAGAAATTCAGGCTTGTGCAGACCCACTTATCTGTTTCAGTAGTCAAACTGCGTTCTGTAACAAACCTGCTCCTTGAAGTTAGTAGAAACATTAAGATCCATTTCAAAGACATTAACACCCATACCTTCACCCATGAAATTGTTTGCAAAGACATTAGCACACATCTTTCCTATGATTTCTTTATTATTTTTATAATCTTAGATTATATTATTTTCTGATTTGGGGACTGCATTGAGACCACTGTGTCTTTAGCTGTAAATGAACTTGTTATCCATAAATTAGTGTCATCTCTTTTAAGTTTGTCTGTGTTAATCCTGTTTAGAAGTCCAGATAACATTCTTGACTTTCACTAAGGTAAGTTTATGGAATTTATATAGGGCTGTTAGAGCTGTTAATAAAAAAAAAAATTAAAAAACTAAGGGGGCTCTTTTTCTTTTGGAGCAAATTTTCTAACATACTTCCTTGCTGTAATGGGGCAACCTGAGAAGCTGCATTTCACAATCCGAAGCTGTTTTGGACCAGATTTTGCATCATCTTCGCTGCTTGTTGGGTTGTTTATCTGCCACTTGCCAACTCCTGTTAGGCAGCATGAGGCAGCAACTGTTATACTCATTCTGGGCTTTGGAGAATTTCACAATACCTTCACTACTGCTGCCTGCCCTCTGCCAAGGAGGGGTTGGACCTGCTCTCCAAGGGTTTTTCCAGCCACCACCCCCAGTTCAAGCAGTGCTGTGCCAAGGAGGGTTCAGACCTGCTCTCCAGAAGTTTTTCAAGCTGCTGCCCATAGTTCCAGCTGCACCATGCTGAGGAGGGATCGGACCTGCAGATGCTGGGAATTTTCTTTCAGTATTTTGGCAGCATCAGAGCCTTTGGGACAAAAATAGGTTTTTTCCAGGTTTTGCTTTGTCCCTGCTCCCTGTTGGTTGTTGTTTTGGGGTGAGGGAGTGTTCTGGAATCACGGAAGCTTGGTTGCTGTGTTGTTTTCCTTTGTTCTCTCGGCTGTGTGGTCTGCAGTAGGGGGCTTTTCTGCCATCTTGTCTTCGTCCTTTGGGCCACGTGGACTGCTACAGTGACCACCATCTTGGGAGAAGGGGAGTTTCTCTGCCATCTTGTCTTTGTCTCCTGGGCCAATGGGCTGCCACATTGGCTGCCACCTTAGGAGGAGGGGGCTTCTCTGCTACCTCTGTTCCCAGGGGGAGGATGTGACTCAGCACCTTTGTATCTAGTGGTTATTTCTGTTATCTTAGTTGTTGCTGTTTTATTTTTAGTAAACCGTTAGTTTTTCACTTATATCTTATTGCATTTGTCTCTCATTATTGATCAAAGGGGAGTGGTTAAAACTAAGGGGAGGTAACTCACTTTGGAGTCTCTGCCCTGTAAATTGTCTTAAACTAAGACAGAGAGATATGTATATTGATGTTTGTTTTTGACATAATTACTAAAACACCAAAAGTTTACTTGATCATGGGAAATTTTTCACATGTAGTTCTCTTACAGCATTTAAAGTATAAATTCCATTATAAAAAATTGTGGAAGAGATTTTTCTTGTGACTACTAGAGGTTTTAAATTAAATGGTCAGTAACTTTCTACTTTCTATTCCTATCAGATTCTCCTTCCCCTACTGCTGCAAGAACGCTGACGCTGGTTGCCAAGTCTGTGCAGAATTTAGCAAATCTGGTTGAATTTGGAGCTAAGGTGAATATAATTTTACACAGAACAGTCTAGAAGATTGCTGTGTTTATGTTAAAAGAAACAGATTTTGTCTGTATTATTCTTATGCAAATCCTTATGTGTGACCTGGGTGTCTTATCAGTAAGGAGGCTTATTCCTGCAAATTTTTTTCTAACTTCTTTAGCTGGAGCTCAACAGGGTATTGATTTAACCTAGAGCAGTATCATAAAGTATAGCTGATTTGGAAAGAGGAGTCAATACTTTCAGAATGAGTCATCTAGAAACTTAATGTGAATGATTTGGTACTTACCATAAAGATTTTCAAACTGGTAGTATGACCAACAGCAATGACATGTTAAAATAAATCATAAATTAATGGCCATGGTAGTAGGCATTATAGAGTTATGTAACCATATTTTTATGCTATGAGATCAGATAAACTCAGACATTAATTTCAAAGACAACAGTGGAAGTATGTGAACTCTTTTTTTCTGTCTGTCGATGTCAAAAAGGGTAGTAGTCATACTCTAGTATTCACAGAATCATAGCATATATCAAGTTGGAAGGGATCCATAATGATCACGTCCAACTCCATGCTCCCCACAGGACTACCTAAAAGTAAATCATATGACTAAGGGTATCACCCATATTGTCCTTGAAGTGATAGACTTGGTGCCATGACTGCTTCCTTGGAGAGGCTGTTCCAGTGACTGACCACCCTCTCAGTTAAGAATCTTTTTCTAATGTCTAGTCTGAACTACCTGTATGCAGCTTCATTCAGTTTTCTCATGTCCTATTGCTAGTCACCAGAGAGAAGGGATCAGCATCTCACTTCCCCCCTTGAGGAAGTTGTAGACTATGATGAGCTCACCCCTCAGCCTTTTCTAAACTGAACAAACCAAGTGACCTCAGCCGCTCTTTCAATGCCTCGGTTACCCTCCTCTGGACATAGTCTAATAGTTTGATGTCCTTTTTATATTGAGGCATCTAAAACTGCACGCAGTACTTGAGGTGGGACCATACCAGTTCAGAGCAGAGCAGGACAATCACCTCCCTTGACCAGCTGGCGATGCTCTGCCTGATGCACTCCAGGACACGGTTGGCCCTCCTGGCTGCCAGGGCACTTCTTACTCATATTCAACTTGCCATCAACCAGGACCCCAGGTCCCTTTCTGTGGGACTGCTCTCCAGCCTTTTGTCTCCCAATTTGTATGTATAGCTAGGATTGCCCCATCCCAGGTGCAGAATCAAGCAACTGCCCTTGTTAAATTTCATATGGTTGGTGATTGCTCAGTTCTATCCAAATCACTCTGTAAGGCCTCTCTACCCTGGATGGAATCCACAGCTCCTCCTACTTTATCATCAGCAAACAATGTACGTTCAATTCCTGTGTCTAGATCATTTATAAAAACATTAAAGACCACTGGCCCTAAAATTGAGCCCTGGAGAACTTCACTGATGACTGGCTGCTAGCCTGATTTTGCTATAACCCCATTTACTATGATCCTTTGAGCCTGGCCCATTAGCCAATTGCTCACTTAATAATGCATTATAGACTTTTCTAGCTGGACATTTTATCCAGAGANCCAGTGACTGACCACCCTCTCAGTTAAGAATCTTTTTCTAATGTCTAGTCTGAACTACCTGTATGCAGCTTCATTCAGTTTTCTCATGTCCTATTGCTAGTCACCAGAGAGAAGGGATCAGCATCTCACTTCCCCCCTTGAGGAAGTTGTAGACTATGATGAGCTCACCCCTCAGCCTTTTCTAAACTGAACAAACCAAGTGACCTCAGCCGCTCTTTCAATGCCTCGGTTACCCTCCTCTGGACATAGTCTAATAGTTTGATGTCCTTTTTATATTGAGGCATCTAAAACTGCACGCAGTACTTGAGGTGGGACCATACCAGTTCAGAGCAGAGCAGGACAATCACCTCCCTTGACCAGCTGGCGATGCTCTGCCTGATGCACTCCAGGACACGGTTGGCCCTCCTGGCTGCCAGGGCACTTCTTACTCATATTCAACTTGCCATCAACCAGGACCCCAGGTCCCTTTCTGTGGGACTGCTCTCCAGCCTTTTGTCTCCCAATTTGTATGTATAGCTAGGATTGCCCCATCCCAGGTGCAGAATCAAGCAACTGCCCTTGTTAAATTTCATATGGTTGGTGATTGCTCAGTTCTATCCAAATCACTCTGTAAGGCCTCTCTACCCTGGATGGAATCCACAGCTCCTCCTACTTTATCATCAGCAAACAATGTACGTTCAATTCCTGTGTCTAGATCATTTATAAAAACATTAAAGACCACTGGCCCTAAAATTGAGCCCTGGAGAACTTCACTGATGACTGGCTGCTAGCCTGATTTTGCTATAACCCCATTTACTATGATCCTTTGAGCCTGGCCCATTAGCCAATTGCTCACTTAATAATGCATTATAGACTTTTCTAGCTGGACATTTTATCCAGAGAGATACTGTGAGAGACAGTATCAAAAGCTTTGCTAAAATCTAAAACCACCATGTGTACTGGCTTCCCCTAGTCAAAAAGATGAGTGTTGGAGTTGGAAAAGTGGGAAAAGAGAGGCAGGCAGCCATGCTTCCACAAAGAAAACATCTATGTGATAGCAAAATGAGTAAATTTTCTTTAGGAATATCCATATCAAAAAGACAACTGAGAAATGCTAGAGTAGAAATCTGTGATTAGAAAGAATCTATTAAAGAAGTATGAATCATTTGCCTGAAGTAGATGATGAGAGCCTTTTTCCATTTCCTTTGATTATTTCATGTCAAAATGGGGAGACATCTTTCAGAAATATTGGTATGTCTCTGTACAGAACCTTGAAATACATTCCACATCCATGTTCTTCTATATACTGTATGTAATAATTCACTTTCAAATTGAGACCAATTAGGACTAAACTTCCAGCCTGGATATAGAGTATTTTAATTTGGAAACATTAACTACCAACCTCTGGCTCACACAAACACACATGCACACCCACACTTTTTCTTTACTTATTCTTTAGACTCATGTTTTCTGTTGGTACAGTATTTTGAAAGACCCCTTTTATTTGTACTTGTTTTCATACTGCTTGACATAATTTTGAAAATCAGTTTTACAAGTTTCCCTAAAAAGCCTCAGCTTTTACTTAACTTTCTATTGCATCACTAAAAGAATGCCCGCAACAATTGGCCTGTTCTGGTTCCCAAGGCACAACATGGTTGAACAATAAAAATCAGTTGACTTAAGCATAATAAAATAAAGAAATTTCATGCTGCCATTATAATGCCATTTGTCTGACACAACTTGGAATGTTAGCATTAATGAAAGAACAAAACAGAGGGCAATTATGTCCTGATGTTGATGTCCCTGATGTTACCTCTGAAAGTTTTTTTCTTCATTTTATAGCTGCAATGAAAAAAGTCAATTTTCAGTATTTCAGAAATGTAACATTTCATGGCACAATGCATATATAAAGAATTTCAGAATACATCTGGAGCAGAAAAAAGTGTAATCTTTTGACTGGTTGTGCACCAGTCATAAATTCACTTGAAAAAGATGACACATTTGTTTTGCAGTGTCATTTGTCTCTGATTACAATATGTTCACTTCAGGTATGACTGTTAAATTGGTATCAATTTGTTCTAATATATACTTTTTAAAATTACCAGGAGCCATATATGGAGGGGGTAAATCCATTCATCAAGAGTAACAAACATCGCATGATCATGTTTTTAGACGAACTTGGGGTAAGTGGTTTAAAAAGAAAAATTGCAAGTTGTATAGCAACATTGTGAGTTAAAATTCTTTTTAGTCCTTGTTAACTAGTTAAAAATGCATCAGCTTCCTCACAATTTTGAATGCTTGTTACTGAAATATTTTTCTTGTGCATGATTAGGAACTGCAGATTGCTGGCCTGTGGCACAGAATTAAAACCAATCAAATGTGCTCTTAGAAAGTACTGTTGTAGACATGAGATCTATTTGAGCTTCTCCCCAAGGATTAGGGCTTTTAGAAAGAGATACCAATCTTCTAAAAAAATATTTTCAAAAAAGAAAATTTTATGTGTAATTTGTCATATGATTTTGACCTGAGATTTAAAAAATTGAATTTTTTTAAAGTATTGTGTTCCATTTTAGTTATACATAACCAAATATCTCACTGCGTGAATTCTGGATATTGTAGTTTAAAAGAAACTAATAGTTGCAGTTCAATTTGAAACCATTACTATTTTGTATATGATAGTTATAATTAGTTAGGGGTTTGTGTATGTGTATATGTTTATGTTTAAACAAATAATTTGTTGAAAAAAAGATGAAAGAAATATGTCTATCTTGTTATTCCTGAATTAATCCATTAAAAGTGACCTAGAAAACATCTCAGACTATTTTGATAATCTATAAGAATTACTGTTTTGAAGTGTGTACTTCAGATAGATTGCCATATGTCACTTTTTTATGATTAAATGACAACTTCTACATATTACGATACACTTTTGTTTTTCTTTAAATGGTAGATTATGCATGAGGACTTGGAAAATGGTTGGGTTTTAAAATAACTGATTAATCTGCTGTTTTAATTACATTATTTTATTAGTGGATTTATTGACTTTATAGTTTGGGGATTTTTTGGTGTCCATTTTTGCTGTTGTTATTGCCTGATTTAAATTTCAAAAAACAAATAAAACAACAAACATCTAATGGATGGATTCCCATAATTTGGAGGGAGGATATGATATGAATCTCTTTTTCTCAGTATCTTTCTAGACATCTCAGAGACAGCATAGCAGCATCAAACCCTCCTATTAGGAATAGGAATTGTTGTATATTCAGTAATCTCTCTACGTAAAATGTGTAACCATAATTTAATTGTCTTCATAAAATAGATGATTTTGGAGAGGAGGAAATAAAAAATTTGTATTAGATAACATGGACTGAAAACTCAATTGTGAAGAAAAACGTGGTACTTGCAGTATCAAAACAACTATTGGTGGGTGTGTAGAACTGTAATTTAATTTCTTTTATGCCTGGCTACTCACCATTCTAAGTCTGTTCTCATAATTTTTGTTAAAGAATGTTCCTGAGCTTCCAGACACTACAGATTACTCTAGAACTGACTTGTCTCGTTATCTGGCAGCCTTGCATGAGATGTGTGTGGCTCATTCAGATGAACTTCGGACACTTAGCAATGAGCGAGGTGTAATGCAGGTAAACTATAATGAGTAATAAAAATCACACATACAGATAGCTGGTCTAGAGTTACTGTTTAACATCGTGATCCCTTTGTAAGTTTTTCTCTCCAGCAGTATGAGTGATAAATATGTAAATTTCACCAGGAGGTTGCTAATTGTAGAGGTAAAAAAGCTCAAAAATATTAACTATTTATTCAACAAATCCAAAGTTGTTTTAAAGCAGTGGGTTGGGGAATTTTTGGTAGTTTTTTTGGTATTTTGTTTTGGTTTTCTCTTTTGGGGTTTTGGGGGGTTTGTTTTGTTTGTTTTAGTGGAGTTTTTTTTTCACAGAATCACTGAAACACTAGATTGGAAGAGACCTTCAAGATCATCGAGTCCAACCCATGCCCTAACACCTCAACTAAATCATGGCACTGAGTGCCACATCAAGTCTTTTTTTAAACACATCCAGAGATGGTGACTCCACTACCTCCCTGGGCAGACAAATCCAATACTTTATCACTCTTTCCGTAAAAATATTTTTCCTAATATCCAACCTATATTTATCTTGGCACAGTTTAAGACTCTGTCCTCTTGTTCTGTCAGTTGTTGCCTGGACAAAGAGACCAACACCCACCTGACTACAACCACCTTTCAGGAAGTTGTAGAGAGTGATAAGGTCACCTCTGAGTCTCCTTTTCTCCAGGCTAAACAACCCCAGTCCCCTCAATCATTCCTCATAGGGCTTGTGTTCCAAGCCCCTCACCAGCCTTGTTTCCCTCCTCTGGACACACTACAGCATCTTAAGTGTCCTTCCTAAATTGAGAGGCCCAGAACTTGACACAGAACTCAAGGTGCGGCCTCACCAGTGCCAAGTATAGGGTAAGAATGACTTCCCTGGTCCTGGTGGCTACACTATTCCTGATACAGGCCAGGATGCTGTTGGCTTTCTTGGCCACTAGAGCACACTGCTGGCTCATGTTCAGCCAGCTGTCAACCAGGTCCCTTTTCACCTGGGTACTGTCCAACCACACTGTCCACAGCCTATAATGTTGCAGGGAGTTATTGTGGCCAAAACGCAGGACTCTGCACTTGGACTTGTTAAACTTCATCTTAATGGACTCTACCCATCCATCCAGCCATTCCAGGTGTCTCTGCATAGTCTTCCAACTGTCCAACAGATTGACACACACTCCCAGCTTAGTGTCATCTGCAAATTTACTAATGAAAGACTCAATACCCTCATCCATGTCATCAATAAAGATATTGAACAAAACAGGCCCCAGCACAGACCCTGAGGGACACCACTAGTGACTGGCCGCCAGCTGGATGCAGCACCGTTCATGACCACTCTCTGGGTCCGGTCATCCAGCTAGTTCCTAACCCAGCAAAGAGTGCTCCTGTCCAAGCTGTGGGCTGCCAGCTTTTCCAGGAGTATGCTGTGGGAGACAGTGTCAAAGGCTTTGCTGAAGTTCAAATAGACAACTTCCACAGCCCTTCCTGCATCTACCAGGCAGGTCACCTGGTCATAAAAAGAGATTAGGTTGGTCAAATACAATCTACCCCTAAACCCATGCTGGCTGGGTCTGATACCCTGGCCATCCTGTAACTGCTGTGTGATAACACTCAATATAAACTGTTCTATTTCCTTACTGGGTACTGAGGTCATGCTAACTGGCCTATATTGACCAGGATCCTCCTTCCTACACTTTTTGTGAATGGGCATCACATTGGCCAGCTTCCAGTCATCTTGAACCTCACCAAGTGAGCCAGGACTGTTGGTAAATGATGGAGAGTGGCTTCACAAGCTCATCTGCCAGCTCCCTCATCACCCTGGGATAGATCCCATCTGGTCCCATAGACTTATGAATATCCAAGTGGCTCAGCAGTTCTCTGAGTGCCTCCTCCTGGATAACAGGGTGTCCATTCCTCTTCCTTTCCTGTCTCTTCTGAAGAGCTTGTAGCCATCCAGTGCAGCACTCCAGCTATGTGACTTATCCTACCACATTTCCATGATGGCGACTACATCATAGTTTTGCTGTTGCACCATA
>VWZN01017979.1:93762-104187 GCA_013396955.1 Regulus satrapa | reverse complement strand
ATTTTATGGTATTCACATAATGCTGTAAAATTCTATCTTGCTTCATTTTTTCTTAAGAACAGGTCATATGCATTATGGGGTAACAGTTTAATAGTGACATTTCTTAAACAGGATTAGAACAAGCTATTAAACCAAGACAACACTGAGATTTATACCAAGAATGATGATATTTGAGGCAATTGAACAACAGTATCTTTGGAAAGTCTTGAACAACAGTATCTTTGGAAAGTCTTTGCCAGAAATAGCCAGGATAAAATAAAAGAACTAGCCTCACCAAGACATTACCTATATGTACCCACACTTAAGTGTAAATATTTCCAATATGACAAGCAGCTTTGGGCACAAAGGTGAATTTCTGTCTTGATGAGTAAATTAAGAATAGCCACATCTTTCTCTTATTTTATATTAAATATTTCTGTAAACTTACATTCTCTGGAATCAGAACTCTTTCTGCTCTTGCAGCTTTTTCTTTTCTTTCTACTCATTTCTAAGGATCAAGGACATCTGTGTTCTAGTTTTCTGTGTGGGAGGGAAAACATTGGGTAATGAGAAAGCTTCTCTGGAAGAGTTTTGCCCTCTAACTCTCAGGTTTTCTACTTTGTTTTATTATAAATTGTTAAAATAAATTTTAAAAGTTCTAGAGCAGATACTAATGCATTTATTTCTTCTTTTGGTTATTTAGGAACAACTTCTGAAGATTTTCAAATTCAAACTTAAAATCAAGAGCTCATGGTCTCAGTTATAGGGCCTGAACCAATACCCTTTAAAGTCTCTGGAAGTTTTGAGCAGTGGGTGAATTTTAGTCTGATTTTATCTGATTCAGATTTTTAGAGATTAATACTTTGTTTTAAGCATTCATTTTAAGTTAAATCTTATTTATATGTGTAATAAAAAACTGTTTTCTTCTCTTGAAAAGGGATTCTTTGAAGTGAGAAGTATTTGAACACCTAATACATCACGGACATGGTCTGGGAAAGTCAATAGTTATTGTCGGGAAAAATCAACTAATTGCAAGTGCTGTTAGCCAAATTAGTATTTTGATGTTTATCAGAACACACAGTACATCACTGTGGAAGGAGCATGAGTGAATTTTTAAGGCCACAAACTTACCTGGTATAATGAGCATATATGAATCTTGCAATAAGAATAAAGCTTTTAAAGTAATTATATTGGCATTTTAAGACTCATTTTACATCTCACTGAATGCCATGATACATAGCTAGCCAAACAAGTGGGAAGAAATTTTTCAAGACACGGTCGTTTCTACTTCTGAAAAATTTAAAGTTTGTGTGAGGCCCAAATGACTGAATATGCCAGTGTAAATTCATTAGCTGCAAAATGCAGGCAATTCTCCTCTGTCTTCCTGGAAGACACTAGAGGGAGACTGCAAAAGTGGTAGGCTTATTTTACAGCAGGCACTTTGGAATGTTTACACTCTCAGTTTCAGTATGAAGATATACCTCCACTTTTTTCCAGGAGTCTTTAGTCAATGCTTGACAGACAGCCAAACCCACCAACTGAGCTCTCCTCTCATTAGGAAGAATAAGCTTAAAATCAAATACAAGGCTTTAAAGGACACAGAGGAAGAAGTAGGACGGGTACCCATTTGCAGTGCAGGGCATGAGGGAGTGCCCATCAGTATGAGATAAAAGTCAATATTCTCTTAAACAGTTACGTATGCAAGTATGCCACAAGTAGCATCCTCATATTTGAGGTGTCATATGTAAGATCTGTAAATTGATGCACATATTCATTATTTTAGGAACTAACAGAACCCTAATGTGACCGTTATGGTTGAGGTTTTGGTTATATTTCATTAAGGTGCAACTAAGCAAACATTTTTATTTCTAGGAATTCCCTCAATTCTGCTGAAGAAAGTCGTTACACACTCAGTTCCATCCCTTCACCTTCATGGTTGTATTTCCAAAATATTTGCATTTGCTATACTCATCTTTGAATAGTTTCCTGAGAATTTAATTTTCATGAGGTTTTTTTCCTCTTTTCTATAGTTAATAGTGAAATGGTTAACCTCAGTACAAGAACTGTGACTTCTAATTGTCACTGCTAAAATATAGATCAAAACCAGCTGGCTATTCTGCTTTAGTTTCTCTTTACATCTTGTCGTTACTTTCACAGTTGTATGCACCACAGATTTCTTTTTAAACAAATTTTGAATTTGACTGAATGCTGAATGCAAGGTAAGGCCAAAGACACATTTTTACATGAAAGGTTTAAGGCCTTATTTTTAGGCAATAATAATAGGCATATCTGTAATCAGTTAGCAATGGATTTGAATTATAATGGCTTTGGGGATAAAGTTTGCTTGGTTGAAGACAGATTGAAGAATAAAAAAAGTATCTAAAATACCAGAAAAAATCACTGCAAGAAAGATGCTTGAATATTAAGGAGATAGAAAGGATTGTGGATGAGTTATAAAGAAAATAATATTCATTTCAGTTTCTCCTCATAGTTGAAATGCCCAGTTTTTCCAGGCTTTGTAATGATAGAATATAATTTGACTTTGCAGAAGGAATTCTGTGTTTGAGATGATCAGTAGTTCTACTGCTACTCAAATTTATGTATATTTGGTGTCATGGAACAATCAAAATACTGAAGGTAGTGATAGCTCTGCATGATAGGGTGATCTAATACCTTCTAGAATGATAAACCCTGAGCTAGCAGCTGTGAAACCATCAGTAGAAAAAAAACACAGATCACATTTGTTTATAGAGATAGGATTACAGATGTTGCTTTCTTGTTAAAGATGAGATTTACAATATAGGTTAACAGGATGATTAGGCTGTATTTTTAAAAATAATTTCTGTAACTGGTAGTAAGTAGATCGAAATTATAATGAATATTTGCACTGTTTGCTTGTGATTAATTTTACAAGCTCTAATGTTTTATGACTAAATCAGCTGTTGGATGTTAATTATAGTATTTCTCTATTACTTTACTGCAGTGTGTTAAAAATTGTTATCTTAAATTAAAAAAAAAAAAAACAATTGGAAATAAATTTATGGTACAAATAGTCTTGCTGCGATATTACATTTCCATATGTTAATTTATTCTTTCTTCTCTAAGGTCTACCATATCAGAAGAGGCACCTGTTCTTGGCTTTTTATTTTACTCAAGCATTGTCTTTGTCTATTCTTGCTTCACTGGTCTCGTGGCTAAGATGTGATAAAAGAATTAGGAATCTCATCACCTTCAATCCTACTCACAACTAGACCTATTGACTTGAGCAAGGATTAGTTGTAGGCATCAGGACTGCCTGCTAAAACCTTGCCTTAGAAACTATTTTGTTCACTGATGGACACTAGATGAGTGTCACGAGCCAAATTAGCTTAGCTGGGAATAGAGGCACTCAGCGTTTGCCTGGATGGAAGCCAATGTCCACTGACACAGTTCCTTACATGATAGGTTATTCTTACGACATAGATTAGTGCTTGGGTTAGCTCAGAATAAAAGCATCCTAATTTTGAATAAATGATCAGTATATAAATATTTATATTTGTATCACACTATAAATACAGGCAAAGCTCTTCTCTAGAATGTGTTTATTTTAATTGTTGATAGCATCTGTTATACTGTTTCCTTCAGGTTAATACAGATGATTACAAACTCCATAATGAAAGCAAAAAATCCCTAAAACCCACTTCTGTAATGAATCTCTTTGAGTTCATCTTGTTATGTGGGAAAAGTTATTTATGCCTTAAAAACAGTGATTGGAAGTAAATTTGAAAAGATAGGAGTTATTTTATGTTTATATATTTATATTGTGGATATTTTGTGTGAATATATGCGTGTTCTTTCATTTTCTAAACAGCCATGTTCAGTGGACCTATAAAGATGAGACTCTCAGAAAAGACAAAGGAAAAAATAAAGGAAAATATGGAAAATATATATTTGCTAATGCTGAATTGGAATGGTGTGATGACACAATACATTTGTAAAATGTTTAAGTTCTTTCAGGTTTCAGGATAATATAAATTATCCTTTTAGACAGTAAGTCTCTTTCTCATATCAGTATCCTGTGCTGTAGGTTTTTCGCTTTGAATATATTCAGTGGCACCTCACTGAATACTTTCCTACTGAATTCTACAGTGCTCAGACTTGAAAACTACGTCACAGCATACATCACGATATATATCAATATCATATATCATCAGATAATAAAGCATACACAAGCTTTTCTCAAATAATATTTTACTTCTCTTTCCTTCTGTTTCAACATGAAACCCTTCTGATCTGTTTCCCTCCCTTTTGATACAGAATCCTACTTTTTGTCCCCATTTCCCTAGATGAACTTAGTAACACTGAATTTCATTCTCATTTATTTCCACTCTGTCTCTGTATTTCACAATATTCTTCTATTCCATACTAATCATTGTGTTGACTTTGCTTCTCACCAGCAATGATTGACTACAAGTCACCAGCTATGTGTGGTCCAGCCTCTCACTGCCTAGTTCCTCTCCTCCAATTACCAAAGTTTGAATTTTCCATGTGAATCATACAATCAGAGGATGGCTTAGGCTGGAAGGGAACTAAAATATCATCTCATTCCAACACCCCTGCCATGGACAGGGACACCTTCCACTAGACCAGGCTGTCCAAATCTCCATTGAGCTTGACCCTGAACAGCTCCAGGGATGGGGCATGCCCAACTTCTCTGAACAACCTGTTTCAGTGCCTCACAGTGAAGTAACTGACCAGTTAAAACCATAGAAATGCTAAATAGAATTATCCTAAGCCACCTGAGAGATTCTCAAGTATCTCTAGGCAAATGCTAGATTTTACTACTTGGTTTCTTCTCTTCCTTCTCTGCACTGTTTGTGGTTTGTGGCATATTCCCTTACTTTAGATTTAATATATTGGGGTAGGTGCCCCACAGATAATTCATGAAGTCATTAGTTGTATAGGAGAGTCTTGACTTCCACACAAAGTAGGCAAAAAGGGCTCATCATTGATTTACTTTTTACTTACCTCATTGAAGTACATCTTATTGAAGTACCTTCTAGTTTTGCCTTTTTCTCTTTATCGAGCTTCTGCTAGAATTTCATTTGAATAATTTCTGAACACACATTTATAAAGTACTGTAGAACATATTTCACACCAAAGGATATTTTTAATGCCAAACACATACAAAATGTATGATTGAAAACACCTGTCTTAGCAGTGTTTCTCACATTCTGCTTCAGCTGGAATGGATGCTATCTTCTCTTGCTTACAGTTTCACCTATGTATTTTCCTGAAAACACTGATCTTAAAAAGGTGTCTGCAAAATGCCTAGAAAAAAAAGGAAGCAGGCAGCCATTTACAGGGACTGCAGCAGTACTTTTTGCACTTTGCAAAATTAATGAAAATGTGAACTCTCAGGTTCCAACCAAATGGAACTCAGTGGATACGTGACGGTATCCACTTAGCTCTGAGAAAAGAGCATCCAAATGAAACACAGAAAAAACATGGCTCAGTGAAATCAATCTGCAATGGGTGCTGTAGTGGGACCCATGGATCAACCATTTCATTTCATTAATTGCGCTGTGGCACTTTTAATGAGGACACCAAATCAAGATCCTCTTTTTTTCAGACCACAAAAACATTGTGAACACCAGTCAGTATTTCTTCAGTCTGGTTCAGAAGGAAGGTTAATGGCTAAACAACTTAAGAATTCTTGTGTAAGAATATCACATATGTCATAAATCAGCATATTGAGGAAAATAAAACCCCATGTGATTAGATTTTGCATTATTTTTGACTTTTCTACCATCAGAAATGGACATAACACGAACTGCTGAACAGATCTTGACCAATCTTTTGAAAAGAAGTAACGGGCATATTATTCTCTCCAATATATTAGAGCTGTCTCCCTGCAGGCTGGATATACAGAGGCATTTTAGAAGCGAAGTCACAGGTTTCAGCTCTTAAATTCTGTAAAATCATAGGTAAAGCCAATTTCCTGTAAAACTTCTACTTTTATATAATCTTGCTTTTTTGGTTAATTATTTTGGGCTTACAAAAATAATGCATTAATAAAGATAAGCATTTATTTTAGATGTTGGAGATATTTAATTTCTGCACCAACAATTTTCATTTTTACCTTCATTTAAAAATGTGCACTGCCTTACATTTCAACACACTAGTAAGTAGCCTCTGTGCTGTAAATGGTACATAAAACATTTCATCATGATTTTAATACAATTACTAAATAATTAATATTTCAACTTCACTATAATGGATGTCTATGTAATTATTATAAGTAAAAAGATATAAATAGATAGCAGAATTTGTTGTGCATGAAATAGCTTTTCTGCTGCATAAAGTAACTTTTCTTCATCAAAAGCTCTGAAAATGTGTTTCAAAAATCACAGTGTCATTTCTGTTTACTGTCGGACCTTTGCTATTCCTGTTTTAGAGACCAAAGGAAAGCCTCCTGAACTGAGCAGCTGGATTAGCCTGTTCGTGTCAGTCAGTTTGTCATTCTGATATTTAGAGTGCTATCTATGGAATTCATGCTTTGTCAGTTTCAAAAATGACAGCAGATATGGAGAATACCCTCCAGGTATGATGCAGCAATTGATAATGGAATCAGTAGAAATCTCACTATAACAGTTATAACAAAAAATAAAAAGTTATAACACTATAATAAAAACTGTAAAAACCATTTCCAATAATGAAACGTAATTTCTATAGTCAAAGATGTTACTGTCATTGTAATACTATAATTCTTTCTCAGTCTCTGAATTACTGAAGTTTATTTAACTTCAGAATTGCTCATCCATCTCAACAGAAATCAGGTAAATTCAAAGTATTTGCTTATACTTGAAACTCAGCCCACCAAAAAACCAACCACTGGTGCACGGTAGTTGTATGCCATGAAAATACTCTTTGAAAATGTGGTAGCTTTTTAATTTTAAAACGTCTGGGACTATATCAATTACAATTATGTCTGAAAAATCTTCTGTTGTTCATAGAATACAATAAAGGCAAAATCCATCACCCTACCCTAACTTCTAGGATTTGATTTCTGGTGTCTAAAATGGGAAAACTAAGACACCATATTTTCTGATGATGCTGTTTCCAGGGTTACTTTCTCCAGATGAACAATTTACACAAAATAAGTACGGAGTAATTTCAATTTAGAATGACAAAAGAATCTGAGATGCTTATTTCATACATTCTTTTTTAACTCTGGCAGAGGTCTTGAGAAAATACCTACATTTCTTAGCTGAATGTTAAAATGCTTCTCTCCTTATATATCCTTAAATAAATTTGTACTTTACCAAAGCTAGCTTAGTTGGCAGGATGATGAAATGGTAGGAGGAAAAAAAAATTACAATCCAAGCTTGTTTAAGTGCTGAAAAATGGAAATGTAAACTTCTCTACTCAACAACATGTAATATTCCCTCTTGACTAGTAATTCTGTAGGCTTATCACAGCCGTCCTCATACTCCCATGTGAAATACTGGTTGCAGAAAGGCAACACTTCTAACAAAAGCAAGTTTGTTCAAGTAGGCTTTAATTTTCAAAATTATATACCACTAAATTTATACTACTTATTTGTTAAGATAATGAATACAGTCTTAGAAATCAAATATCCATCTTAAAAATCCATCATTTAGGAAAAGAGTCATATTTTCTTGTGAAAAAAATCTGCAGAATTCCCATATTTAATAAAAGTTATGATGAATTGTAACAATTAGTAGCTACAGAATACTACCTAAGAGTCTAGGTTAAAGAAGAAAGGTTTCTACTTACCATTGCCACAAGCCAATATTAATTTTTCTCAGATGCTTGCTGTTACAGACTGCCTGTGAGCAGTTTGCTTTTCTAAGCTCATGAAGGATGGGTTGGCTGTCTTGCTAAGGCTTAACAGGATAACAAGTTCAATTTTTTTTTTCCTTTAGACTTACCCCCTTCTGTACTGTCAAACCCAGTCAGCAATGATAAGCAGTATATACATATCCTCAAATCACTGAAGCAATAAAGGACTACAAGTTATTTAACTCTTTACAGCTACAGCAGATAAAAAACATAACAACTAAATTACCCAGTGGCTACAAAATGTCAGCTTTGTCTAAAAAGTCTTAATCAATCAGGTGACCTAATTAAAATTGAAGATAAAAGAGGGAGCAATGTTCACAGTCTTGTTCCACTTCTTTTTCTATTTCTGTCTGCTAAGCTCAGAATCTGATTAGTATATTTAATTCCATGAAGCATCATGACTGGTCTACCTTTAATCAGCCTGTTGACATCCACCCGTTTTCCTTCACATGCTGCAGACTTTAACATAATCATTTACTGACTTCTCCATGCTTCCACAGAAAACAAAATGTTCAAATTATTGAATCAACACTGGCATGATTCTACTTTTCACACATTTATGTATTTCCAGAAGGAAAAACGAGTTAGAAGTAGTATGTTTATTGGGACAAATGCAAAGTTTGTAAAAAATATAATAAGCAGTATTGTGCTTATACAGAACGTCATTACATCGCATGAGATTACAGTTTCATTAGAAGTATAAATTTTGGTTTGTGTTCAAAGACCTAATTACCTTTTCCTGCTTTATTAAGCTACTATTTCTATTATCCCTATGTTATTATAAAAAACAGATAAGATATATAGTATTTTCAAATTACATTCTGAATAGAAGGTAGTTCTCTTTAGTACACAGGCAAACTGGGATGAAAGGCATCTCCAGAATTTTCTGCCTTGCACATTTGATGACATGAGTACTCTTTTTGGTCTGATACTGTTGTACAAGGCAAGGGAGAAAAGAGAGATCATTATTCACAGCACAGAAAAAACCCATTATTTTTAGTTTTGTAAGTAACTGTTCTCTAATGTACCACATTTACTTTGTGGCAAGAAACAGCCTGCTTCCAAAACTGCTGCTGCCTTTTGGTAAGTCGAACTTGAGCTCGTCTGGAGATGTTGCCCATACCATACTCCAGTCAGAACCACTACACACAGTTCAATTGCTTCTAAACATAACTTGGCACTTTCCTAACTGCTGCAGTTGCCAGATAACCACAGCATTTGGCTCTTCAATTTGACATTTCCTATGCAAACTGCAAACAGTAACTGTCCTTCTGAAAACGTATAGGTAGTTTCAAGTTAAAATTCAAACCCTGACCCACAAACACAGAAAATTAAGCAATAAAGAGCCAGGGAAAAATCTTTCCTTAAATAGATTAAATTTATCTAAGTAGTTTTCTTAACCAAGATAGATTTGTCTTCTTCCCTGCAAATGGTTCTTCTATTGGTGAGGGTAAAAGGAAATGAAAGCTTCAAAAGCATTTTCAAAAGCCTGGTTTAGATTTTGAAAATGTATAAAGACTAATAATTGCTGACACACTGAAGTTATTAGACATGAAAGAATATTAAAATATTACTCTCACAAACAGAGATTATTTAAGTGCTGTTCCCTTTGTCACACAATTCTTTTTTCTGCTTTTCTTCATGCAGGAAAGTAAAAATTTTCAATTTACTTATTAGTATTGTAATTGCAGATATATACTGCTATGCAGATTCTCAAAAAAAATTAGGCAGATTATTAACATCAGTATTGGTTAGGGATCCTGTGTTTGGAGTTTGATCATTAGAAGCACAACTTTATAGTAACTCACCATAATTTCCTACACAAAAAAATTGTATTCCAATGGGTCTTAGTCACATTTAGTTACCTTAAAGTAATAAACTACTTATTTTTATGCTACCTATATTTGCTCTATGCTTTGTCCTCCCTCTTCCATCTGCTCCTCATTCTTTGCTGTTCATCTTTCTAAATATAATCACCACAGTACTAGCTGAAACTTCTTTCATTGCTTAGCTTATGCCACTTTTGGCATACTTTTCAATATTCTCCTTTACTCTACGAGCAACCTGCAACTCATTAATGCCACTGTCACCATCCAGTCCTGCTGGTACATGTGGCCTGTGACAACTTCCTCAACTAAGCTTCTCTGCAGAAGCAATTTTCAAGGGAAGCAGTGCATTGTTTCCTTCTCCTTGCCAGACAACTCAAGAGATAACCTGATTGTCTTTATCTGTAGGTATGGCTGAAACGAGGGACACAACAAAGCAACACAATATGTCAAATTATCCAAGTCTGTCAGGAATGCTGCTTGCTTTAAAGTTTCTTAGGCACTGCCTTACCAAAAAAAACCCATGAGAACCGCTAGTGAGCATAGTGTGATAGACGGGGGAAAAAAAGAACAATCAGGATTTGTACAACAGTTTTACTGATTCCAGCCTGCTGAGAATTTTGGAAAAAATATTACACCATTCACAGGTAAAAACAATTTAAATTAATCCAAATAAACAAATCATATAATAATAAGTTTACAATTGTCACTATAATTGCATTTTTCACAGGTCACCTGCATCTCTTTTCATATCACTGCAATGACTCCAGAATGA
>VWZN01017979.1:83621-93699 GCA_013396955.1 Regulus satrapa | reverse complement strand
AATGAAATTAATAATAAAACTGTATACTCTTTCTTTTAGAATATCAACATTATCTTAAATAACCTGATAATTAAAGGCAAAAATCTGAATTACAGGATTAAAACCACATAAATATTTTAATTAGCATATTGCTATCCCAGTCATATAGCTGCAGTTAATATACCTCTTTCAACTGTAAGATTCTTAATAGCAGGAATTATCTTAGCATCTCTATTTCCATAAAGAACTTTGTCTTATATGTTGAGATATGTCTTCCTCTTCCTTCTCCTTCTTGTTCACTCTACAATTTCATTTCTAATTTTTAGAGAATGAAATGACTCACTGCCTAGCACCAACATCATTATCTTATAAAAACACTAATATGTGGACTTTCAGGGATGGTTCTCAATGCCTTTCTCAAAAACTAAATCTTGTGTTCTGCCTTTAAATTCAGGCTGACATACAATTGGGTAAGTGCAGGCCAAGTCAGAATGGATGAGTAAATGCTCTGCTTAGAGCATTAATATAAATTAGGTTATTAATGTAAAAGATATGAAGTGCCACATATTCACTATTTACATATGCTATTAACTTTAAAATAACCACAGTTGGTAAGGCTTTCAGCACTTGAATAGAGATTTTTGTGACAGGTCAAATTTAAAGAATGGAGACAAGCAAAAATGAGAAAGAAATAATTAAGGCCAAACAGGAGGATGTAAGTAGAGAATTCAAACAGCAGGCAAGGTCAGACAGCCCTCTTTGTGACTATTTTGACTCCTTCCAGTGGGGTAAGACCAAATCAAACATAAAAAGTAAAAGAGCAAAAGGCATCCCCACTGAATAAAGAAAAAAATCCCCACAGCCTGTACTTAACAAGGTATCAATTCTACTTATTTGTTGCTTGCTTGCTTGGGATAATTATTGGGTTTTATCCAAGTCTAATTTAGGTCTGAAAACACCTACAAAGATTTGCATAGTTTATCTCTGGAACCAACGTAAAGGCTCAGAAAATCACTTGGTTACAGATTCACTAGATAAACAGTTCTAATTTATTCCTAGTTAAGCATTCAGTAGAAGTAACTTAAAGAAATCAATTATTTGAATTAAAGATTAGCATTCATTCCAATCCAATGCTTTATCAACTGGTGTGCAATAGCTCGACTTGGTGGTACAAAGAAAGAACGCTGGTTTCCTTTAATGAGAACTTCCACGACCTGCAATATAAAACCACATTTTATTCATCTTTACATTAAGATTAAAACTATACAGAATCATATAGAAACTATATAGAATATATTACAAACAATATAGAATCTAAAGTTGTATTAATGCAGAAATTATCTTCCTAAAATGATGTATCAGTCTACCATTGCTTCGCTTATTAAAGAGCTCCTAAGAGATTCTCCAAGGTAGATTCAGAGAAAGTTCCCACATTGTGTGTCACTGTGTAACATTTTTGAGCTTATGTACCCCAAAGGATACCTTCTTCCTCACAGAACTGTGAAGATTGCCAGTATACTATTTCAGTTTTTTGTGAAGCCTTTTTATGGCAAGAACCACCAGATGGTGCTCTACACTGTGACAAAAATAATTCTTTTAATTTTCACATGTAGTTCCAAAGGAGGTGTGCTTCCTTGGTCTTCTGAAGCACTTGCAAGTAACAAGCACATACACTTTTAGTACATTTTGCAAGTGCATTATTTCTAGCTGTACACCAGTCTGCACATGACTAGCTGTATTCAGAACTGACATTCATTTAAAATAATGCTCCCAGTTTTAAGAGAAACACAATGAGATTGTAAGTGACTAACTGTGCCTTCCAGGTGACTTACAGTCAAAACACTTGGAACTGCTAGGTAGATGTCCAGTGTTATTAAAAGCTTAGCTCCTAAGTTGCCTGTGGGAAAACCTGTGAAAACTAAGTTGTGCAAGTAATCTTCCCTTGGATTCATGAACTGAAATACTTGTGTGAAAATATTTTCTGCTTCTCTTTTATTTGACTATATTTTAACAACTGACAGAAGCTAAGTGTTTCTTATTAATGCACAGTAAGCTGCTTTTAATGACAGATTATTAAAATAGTACTGCATGAAAAAAGTTGTTCAATCTAATGAATTCCCTTAGAGTTCTTACTTTAACTTCCACCCTCACAGCAAATCTGGTAGCATGCTTGTTTGGAAAAACTGTGATGAATAATGCTATTAAATACTAGTTCTGCATGAAAAGGCTTGCTAGTGAAATGGGTTACAGTAACTTGGCTATCTCACAAAAGGGAAAGGTGATGAGCAAACTCACAATAATGTCATAAAATGAGCTTGCAAGTAACTCGGACATTACTGCGAGTATGTGTCTTTCTCTGGTTGTATCTAACCTACAAACACAACATAATGCACCTGTAGTACTATAAAATGGAAAGTACACATGCTCATTTGACTTGCTGAAAAAGCAGATGTCTGTTGCATGCCAGAACCAATACAGCCACAGACTAATCAATAGAAGAAGAAAATGAAATTGAACTTTACCTGGTCTCTAGTGAACCAGCGGGCATCCTCTATTTCATTCTTGTCAACTTTAATTTCTGTGGACACGGCAACAGCCAAGCAGCCAATCATTAGGGAGGAGGGCATTGGCCACGGCTGACAAGAGACGTACTGAACATGGCCAACTTTGACTCCAGCCTCCTCCTCCACTTCTCTTCGAACAGCATCTTCTATGGTTTCACCTAATCAAAAAGGGCAAAGAACAAGCAGCTCATGAAAATACTCCAAGCAACAATCACATGCTGTGCTTTGAACTGACTCAAAAGATTTGAAACTGCCCAAGGCAATTATCTATAAAGATCTAGTTCACAGATCAGGGCAAAGAGCTCAGCACAAGACACAAAAGTCTAATAAGGTAAAACAGCCACCGAAGCTAAAACAGAATTTTGAAAATAAAGTGTAGTGATTTCTCCATAATAATATCTATTTCCTGGATTGATAATTCATCATACACACAAACCATTACCACTCTTATCTAGAGTAGAAAATACATAATTCCTATAATTATTCTTGAAACATTGATCTGTTCATTTGTAACTAGCACTGTGTTGATTTCTGGATTTTCAGTATGATTGCAACAGCATGTACTACAACTTGAAAAATCAGTATTTAGAACTACAGTAGTTAGAAAAAAGATTTAGAATGCTTGCTCACATTTCTGCATTGCATTATTCCCTCTGCCTGACTCATTCTTCATTGCCTTAACACATGCAGACAATACTGTAAATTGAAACTGCAATGGAAAGCTTTGCTTCCATATCCATAGAAAACTGTGGATCTGTGTAAGTGGAACGCTAATGGTCACCAGCCTCTATATGCACACATCTGTGCTGTAACCACTGATTACAGGTTCAGTACAGGACACAGAATTTACTTCCATAAGAAATAAATACCTTGAACTTCTTTCAAATTATATCTGAATAAACTCGTTCATGCTGTCTCTGTATGTCAACCAGCACACACTTATTGAATAGGTAAAATTTATGCACTATCATTTTACTGGTGATAAAGATCTATTCCTAGTATAAGAATGTTTTACAAGTTGCTCTGCAGGTACTTAAAACTTTAACTAATTTCAACTATTATTGCTTGACATAGCTATTGAAACATCTCTTTATCTTTCTTTCTCAATTATGTAATTTCTACTTATCTTCCATAGAATCAATCAGGCCATAAACAGTAAGCATATGCTTAACTTCATGTTAACTTTAACTTGCACTTTAACACTTACTTTAACTATGCTAAAATCCCTTGCTAAGTAACACCAGCCAAGGCAACATGTTTAAATTTTTTTTTCATTTAAGTAGTGATTAAGAATACATGATAGGAATACTATTTAATAATTTTTACTCAAGTTGGCTTTTTGCTTTTTTTTTAATAAATCAGCAGCTGCAAAGTACAGAATAAACTTATTTATTGTAACAACTCACCTATCAGGAAGCAAAAATCTTCAATTTGAGGTAGCACAAAATTTATTTCTTGGTAATTGTAAAGGTATTACACCTTTACAGTTACCTCAAGGTATTATTGAGGAAATACATTTGATAAAGGAAAATGAAATTACTCACCAGGTTCTATGAATCCAGCAAGGCAGGTAAACATTCCTGGGGGAAACCTCTTTTGCCTACCTAAAAGGCAGTGGTTCCCATCTGGATGGATGACCTGCATTATCACAACAGGATCTGCAAAGAACGTGAAACAAATATAATTCAACATTTGAGGGACTTCAATGCAGTGAAAATTTCCAGTCTATTCCATACCAATGCATATAAACACAAAAATTATACTGAAATCACAACTGTGTGCATGCCCAGAGAAAGCTGTTATTTTATTTCACTTTGGGATTTCTCTCCATGAAAAATATCTCTTTATTTGGTTGTGCAACATACATGCTTAGTAGAAGCAGTTTACTAGCCAAGGCTTGAAGCGCAGGACAGAAATTACCTGTAACCAAAGCACACAATCTGCTAAGAGTATCCGTGGTGATAAGTAATTAACCTAGCTATGCGTCCAGCATATAACAACAGTTTCTCCAGCAAACTCATTTATTATCACCTTTCCTCCACGAGAGGTCTGAAGAATGTCTTTTTGACTAAACACCAAGTAACTAGACACTTTGCTGAGAATGCAAATACTGACTAAATACTGACTGCTTTGACTTCAATACCACGTTTGACTTCGTTTACTCTTTGCTATCAGTTTCTCATATGATGTTGCACTTTGACATATTTATTAACTTCTCTATCTGTCTTCTTTCTAACTTAGTATTTTTTCCTATTGGTCTAAGCAACCCTATCAGCTTGTGATCTTTTCCCGTTTTTATCATCTAGTTTTAAGCAAAAAAGTAAAATGTGACTCTTTATATGGTATCTCTTATACTATTGGAATTCCTAATTAACATTACTTGATATTCCTAATTCATATTAATATTGTAGAAAGGTTTGCATTTTCACAGCAATTCTGTATTACAGACTAGTGCAAGAAAGTGAAGCCTAAACTACTTAATCCTAAACAGAGCTGAGACACACATAGTCTGTGGAGAACCTAGTACATAAGTAAGCAGCTGAAATAACTAGAAATAAATTGATTGACATGCACATAATACAAGCAAGCCATTTTTGAGAGAGCGTTCTCACCAACTCTTGGATATGATGTGTTGTGAACTCCTTGGAGACTGGGACAATCTTCTTTTAAGCAAGTTTTCTTGTAACCCCCTTCTTCAATCTTGGTTGCATTCCCACACGTTGGGCAGAATCGGTAGCGGTTGTGCCACGCTAAAACAGACCTTGCCTGGGCTACTACTCCTTTAAAACAATACATTGAAAATACACAAAATCAAGTACCAGATCATGTTAAACTTTTAACAGCATAGAAAAAAAACAGGTAGCGAGGTTCAACACAAAAAATCAAAGTTAAGACTGTGGTTTTAATTATAATCATGGCTACAAGAGAAGTTGAGCAGTACGAGTTATGCAGACCTACCCTGCAGCACCACAAATGCAACAGAACGTGGTACTAAAGAGCTACAGGACAACTTACACATATTCAGAAACAAATTCATCCAGATCAATATAACCCGTTTCTCACAAAAGTCACTTCGTGTAGGCAAACTGCCAAAATTACATGTATCAAGTCTTTTCCAGATGACCATTTTAGAGCAAGTATTGACATAATAATGCATTGTTCCATTTAAACTTAAGGTTTAAGTCAAGCTTTCCCTTTGTCCTTATGTTAAAACAAAACTGTTACAGGAGCAGTCATTACCATTTGATGTTGATGTCCTTACTAACACTAATTTACTCTGGCATCCCAACTTTTCAAAACTGCCTTGTCAGGTGAGTATCCAACACACTGTTATAAAGGACTTAAGTTCTCATGTCTTGTAATTAATAATTTCATTACTGAAAACTCAGTAATGGCAGGTTCTTTTTCCTTTATCTTTCTAATTTTCATGCATGAATATTTAAACAGTACTGTTTAAACCCATGATGATCAATAGGTTTTACAGTCTAATACTGTCATTGCAGAAATTAATCCTTTAAAAATGCACATGTTCTTACATACAAAATTCTTCACAGAACCACTACCAGGCTTTTAAAATCAAAATGTTTCTAAAGCCACTGAAAACACACAGTTTAGTTGCAGTGGTTTGTCTTCTATTTGAATTATACCTCAGGGAATACCAAAGTTCATCATTTTGATTATACATTTTGTATTTTCTACATTTTATGCATCTTACCAGCTTCTTTTTCAGGTAACTGCAGCAGTGCTGGCATTGGCGGGTGCAGAAAGTAACAGTCCTCGTGCTTCTGTTTAAATTTTTCAGCAGAAGCAGAATCTATGCTAAGAGCAAACCAAGCAACCAGCCCATCCTCTTCATCATCCTGCAGAGTTCTTCCATTGCAAGCAGCCATCAGGTTCACATCACACTGAAGTTCCACGCCAAGAAAAATCAAGGTACATTCTTCAGTTTGGTTCATGCACTGCTCCACATCTTTGTGGCAGAGCCTGCAAAGCTTTACCTCTGGTTGCTGTGAGCTCTCTCTTCCCCCACTCAGAGTAACCAAGGGATTTAGATTTGAGAAGAGGATGTATACTGTAGCTGGATGGCTTTGTTTTTTACTTAGCCACTTGGAATCTGTTCTTTTATCACTTCTTCTGTCCAGAAGCGTCATGCCAAAATAATTTTCATATTCTTGCACATAATTTGACAAAAAACTAGGTTTCTGATCACCTTTTGCATTAGCCAACAAATTAGCTATGTGTTTGTATCCCCAAAATTTAGCAATGTCCAGAGCTGTCTGCCTTGATTTATTAACAATGGATCTGTCACACCTAAAGAAACAGAAAAGAGCTGAGGTTACCAGAGTAAATATGTTCAGGAAGGGCCCTGATGCTGTATTATTCTTACTTACAGCATAGACATCTGGCACTATGAAGGTACAAGGTGCTCTGTCTATACTGGAATAATCTTTAGGCAAAATGTTTAGCATCATGGTGATGAAATGTAATCATACCTCTTTTTCCTTTGCCAAGAAATTTCACATCTCACTGTATTTCCCAATTTTGTTGATTCTTTCCGGATTATAATTCACCAAAATTCATGAAGTAGTACAAAAGCAGTGAATTAATTGAAATTCTACACACTCTATCATTAAAAAAAGGCTCAAAACCAGAGCTTTGAAAGTCAAGCTATAGGTCTGTTCTTCATAACTAGTAATCAAAATGAGGAAAAAAAAACAAAGAAAAAAAAGAGGAAAAAATCAGCCTAACAAACATCTCTTTCTAGAAGCTACTGGAAGCAGCAGCAGAGCATTAACAGTAAAACATTTCAATGAGTTTAACTGGCTTGTTTAGCCTGGAGAAAAGAAGACAGAGGAGAGACCTTAGTGGGTCTCAGCATCCTCGTGAGGGAAAGCAGAGGTGCAGACACCGATCTCTGCACTCTGCTGACCAGCGACAGGACATGAAGCCAGAGCTCAAGGAGAGCTTAGACAACACTCTGAGGCACACGGTGGGATTCTTGGGATGCTCTGCCTAGCTGCAGGAGTTGATCCTTGTGTGTCCCGCCTAACTCAGGATATCTGATGATTTGCCATAAAATTAGAATCAAGAATACAGCCTCTGCTGAGTGACAGAAGCTGGTTCCTGTAGAGATCTTTCAGTTACTCGGGTGTCTATGAAGTGACACAGATAAGGGAGTGTCGCCTCATCACACATTTAAATACTAAAACAAAAAAGAACCCACACATTAAATAGGTTGAGGTTGATTGAGAGGTAAAATTAACAAAATTAAATTATTTGCTCATCTTAAATTGCTAAGACAAATGTGACTGCAGACTACAAATGATGTAATAAATACTAAAATCATCAGCTTTTAAAACCAGAAGATGCCAATAATATGTTGATGATACACAGGTAACTCTACCACAGACAAGACCATTTTGAGATTTTATACTAAACTCAGTAGTTTTGAAGGGAATTTGAGTAGTTTACGAAACTGTTCAAAACTTAAATGACAAGATTTATTCAGCTGCTGAAGCAGCTCCTCTCATGCCCAGTAACAGGACTCACGGGACCGGCATGAAGCTCTCTCAGGGGAGCTCTAGGCAGGCTATCAGAAAAATGGTCTTTACCCAGAGGATGTTTGGTCACTGCAGCGGGCTCGCCGGGGCAGTGCTCACAGCACCGAGCCCGAGAGAGTTCAGGGGGTGTTTGGACAGCACTCCCAGGCGCAGGGTGTGGTCTCTGGACATTGTGATGTGCAGGACTGTGAGTCCTTGTGGGTCCTTTCCAGCTTAGGATATCCTATGATTCTATTATTCTGTGACAGAAAAATTAACTGACTAGAGTTCTAGATTACTAGAATTGTTTTTTTGTGATGTTATGAAATATTACCTTCATAGACGTTCATGTTTATATAACCAGCATCTGTAATTGTCAAAATAATTATTCCAAGCATTAACTACAAGGAGACCAACGAGGCCACAGCATCATCTCATTAACGATATTCATTTGCCGAAGAGAGCAACCATGAAAAGGACATTTAAAAGCAATGTGTACCTTATTTTAAAATGAAAAGCATAACTTTAAAAACTGTTATCCTATTTACCAGCTGATGAATTCCCCAGCACCTCCAAAGATTCCTCAATACACAAAATCTGGCACTGAGATACTCCTCTACATACTAGAATGTACTGATTACAGTAGAAACTGGTGGTTCATCTAAGGCCCCACTCTGAGCCCCAGCAGAGGATACAGGTCTTGAGTACGACTGAGGAAAAACAACCAAAACGGGTGGGATGATTACTGGAGGGTGTGGAATGCTATGCCTGAAGTAACTCATTAACTACAGAATAAACTAAACGTGGGTTTTTGTTTTTTTTTTTTGTAATTAGGAGTTCAGAAACAGCTTGATTACTGTTAAACTCAGACACATTTGATTCTGACTTGGTTTTAAAACATATTCCATCTGAAGTAACTTTAGAAAAGGTGAGTCCGTCATGCCCTACTGAAGGGTCAGCAAACATTCTACACTTGGCAAAAATTCAAGTGCATTACAAATCAAGTTTAGAGAAAAAAAATTTAAGTGGAACAATCAAATATATCCAATTTATATTCAATACAGTGGCTGGCATTAGGGTGCAAACTTTGTTCTATTCTGTCGGCCTCCGTGAAAAGTGACAACAAAACCTTGAATACCAGAGGAGTAACTTCAGAAACGCCCGTAACTTTCAGACCTTCTTAGCACACGTGAAAAGCACGCTGCAACAGCAGAACCCAGTTACAAACTGACAAAGAATACCGTGTTTCCCGTGTTTTAGCCCTGAAAATCNGAGCGCCGGAGCAGCGCCCTCAGCCGGGCCGCGTCCCCCGCCGCGGCCAGCCCGTGCAGCCGCGAAACCGCCTCCTGCCGCAGGCTGCCCTCAGAGTCAGCCATCGCCACCGCCGAGCTTAGAGAGAGAGAGAGAGAATTTAAAAAAAAAAGGGGGAAAAAAGGAGCCCGAGGGCGCGCCCGCCGCGACACACGCGATTTAGGTAAAAGACCGCGCTTTAACGCGGTACAGAAAATGGGTGCTGTTATTGAAAACAGAGGCACGACAGCGATTCTTGTGATTGGTGCGATACTGTTATTCCAGATCAAATCTTCGTCCCACCCATCTCCAAACGTAGCGAAACTTTACCTTAACAACCAAAAGCAGTTTTAAAGAAGCTTAAGGGGCCAGAAGATTTCCCTATGGAAATAAAGATTCTGATAAACCAAGCGCACACCGGCACACAGAAACAGCTGCCGGGACCGCTGCGCGACACGGCACCAGCTTCCACCCCCTCAGGGCCCGCTCCACGCCCTTCCCCAGGGCCGCGACCCGGCCTCAGCAGCGCGACCCCGTTACCGTGCGCGGCCTCCGCGGGGGCGGAGCGGGGCCGAGCGGGGCGGAGCGGAGCCCGAGCGCTGCCGAGCGGGGCCCGAGAGGGGCCGAACGATACCGAGCGGGGCCCGAACGATACCGAGCGGGGCCCGAACGATACCGAGCGGGGCCGAGCGCGGTGGCGCGGCC
>VWZN01017979.1:55097-65484 GCA_013396955.1 Regulus satrapa | reverse complement strand
ATTTAGGCATGGAACAAAATTGGAAGCAGTTTTAAGGTAGATCTGAGGCCTTTAGGATGCTCTTTAAAATGGCCAGTGCCTGTTTTGTGGATACAGTGGTGCTGCAATGTGTCTGCAGGATGACTAAGAATTGTAAGCTGTGATCCTAGATTTATAGGAAATACCATGCTTTTGATATAGTGGGAACAGTTTGGCAGACTGTTTTTGCTTTTTTTTTTTTACAGAAATGGGGTGGCTTTTTGATCATACTTCTTGAGACACTTGGGGTTTTTTACTCAATGCAGATCAGGATGTTTCAAGAATGTAATCTGTTGCATGCCTGTATTTTGCAAATGTAGTTGATTCTATAATTAGCTGTGCCAAGTGTGTGCTTAGTGAACCTGGTTTTTTGAAGTGCTTGCCAGAAGCATGTGATTTATCACTTCTTTTATAAACACACAGGTGTTGACATGTGCTAGCAATCTAAGCTAGCATTTGCAAGTTCATGGTGAAACAGTTAAATTACTGGTGAGATAATTGTACGAAGGGGTCCCAGAATGTACTAGTAACAAACTGTATGGCTAATTAATTTTGCTAACATGAAAAGAACATCTGGCCAAACATGCATAGTCTAGATTAAATCCATATTTTTTTCTTTTTTAAGTCTATGCCTTTTGCAGAAAACCATGTGTTTCCTGACCCCTTCTAGATAAATATATGTATTTTCTGAAGTAATTTAATGTCTGACTTTGTAAGATTCCCAAATATTCTACAACTGGCTAGCAGGAATTGCTGAACTCAGGGTAGAAAAAGACCCAAAATGTTATTCTATTGAGACCTTACAGTCAGCTATTGTATTTCACATCAGAGGATAAGGCATTTTGCTGGTGGCTGAAGTGAAACTGTTATAACCTTTGTCAAATTATGGCAATGTTAGTAGAATTAATTAGCTGATTGTTTTTAACTTTTTGAGATCCTTAGGTTAGATGCTGTAGAAGTGAAGTAATTGTTTTATGCTTTCAAGAAATTTCGGTCATAGTTAATGAATAAAAGATTATGGTGAATCATTATGCAGCAAATCCATGAAATCATGACTGAAATAGAGGTATTAATGAATAGAATAGAATAGAATAGAATAGAATAGAATAGAATAGAATAGAATAGAATAGAATTAATATGTAATTTAAGATTGCGACAATTATTCTCAAGAGGAAATATTATAGGTCTTTGACATGACAATACAGTTAAAAGTTTACATAGGAAAAAAGAGTGTTCTATTTTTGCTGAACACATTTGCTATCAATTTTATTTGAAAATGTAAGTATTGAAAAGTTCATTAAAACTGCATCATTCCTATCACTGCTAATGTTATTTTTATTAAGAATGCATATGTCAGAGCATGTAAATTGCACTATGATTATTGAGAAGAGGGAAAATGAATATTTTTTTCTTGTACTGCCTTCACAAAACCTGCTATTGCCTTAAAATTATCATTGTCCAATTATTACAAGACAATCTAATGTAGTATTATTTATTATAAAGAAATGAGCTCTATGTTAATAGTTAAACCTGTAATAGAGCCAATCTTTCCTCATGCCTCCTCTGTCATGCTTCCTAGAGGGAGATTGCCTATTACAAGCACAGTCTTCCTAGCCTCACTGAAAATACTAATTGCATTCTCCTCCATAGTGTGAGATTGGAGTTAGGCACATGAGAACAAGCTTTACTGTTCAGACTTGCCTCCAGAAAGGAAAGCTGCTTGTAAGTGTTCATCTTTTCTCTTTCCAGGAGAAAAGCCTGTGAGGCTCCCTGGCTGTGACTGTGACACTCACTCCTCACGCCTCACCTCCTAATTCTCTGACACACAGATTGACTGGAACACATTCCCTGCACAGCTCCACAGTAGTGTTTCTGGCTCCCGACTGTTTTTGAGGTGAGTGCTACCAGGTTATTGCACTGCGGCCAGGTCTGTATCTTTTGGAGAGAAACCCCAGCTCAGAGAAGGTTGACTGGAGGTACCAAGGCACTGGGCTGGCCGTGTGGTTGCTGCCCATCAGTTGTCCTGTCTAGCATGAAGGCACTGCCCATCACGTTATTGCAGATGTGTTCATATCTGCCCTGTGGCAGGAGAGCACCACAGACCTTTCCCACAGCTTGCCTACCTGGTGAAACAGTTGCATTTTTGTACATCAGCATTCAGATAAGTGGGAAAGCTTTGTCATGCAGGAGGTAGAACTCAAAAAGAGAGTAAGTAAAACTTGAAAAGAACTTTACAATATACTTCAGAGTTTTTTACTCTTTGGAAAAAAAAAATGTGCTGAATTGTTGTCAGGGGTAAATGGGTATAATTTGTGAGTACAAAGAAATGCAAGCAAGTTTGTTGACTCATTGCAGTTGTGAGACAAGCAATAATTTTAGTTAGAGTGTAACGAAAATAAAATGTCATGTTGTGTTGCCCCTGCTTCTCTCCTGGCAAATTCATTAGCTGATTAGTCAAAAGGGATTAATAATTCCCTTATATTTGAATTCTTTTTTGTGAAGTGATATGAATTTTTTCTTCACACATATGAAAAAATGAAACCAACTAACAATGAAATCACTGAGCATACTTAACCACAGAAAGAACATTTTAAATCCAGAATGTAAGGGTGGGTTCTACACACAAAAGAATCTGGATTTTCTCTCACAATAAAAGCATGGAGGTGGTCCTAGCACAGCTAGTTTGTTCTTCTCATTTCTGAGGACCTTGAGGCAGGCTTCTGCTTTTTGATAAAAAATGAACAAAATAATTTTTTTTTTTTTTTTGGTATTCAGACAGGTTTTCCTGTGCATTTTCTGTCCACAGAGGCCTGTTTCTGTCTAGGAGAAGGAGGTGGAAAGCTGTATTTTTGCTTTGATTCACACAGACATTGTGTCTTGCAGAGTAAGTGATGTGACTATCCTCCAGGAGAAAAGGCAGAATTCAGAACGTCTGTACAAGAATGTTTTTTATACATTTTATAATGCAATTGACCTGATACTGTATATCTAATTATTTAATCTAAAGAGAGTGTTATGTCTACAATCTCTCTTCCCTCTTTTGGAAGGAGTTACAGAAGAAAGACTGGGAATTGAAAAGCAAATTAAATGCCTCATACTCCGAGACTATTTCATAATCATAATTTTTATTATATATTGGCCAAATACTTAAACACATCTTCAGTCCAAGCAATTTCTAAATCATAGAAAAGCTAACCCAAAGCCACTAAGTGGTTATTACCATTATGGTAGAGTCATTCAGGCAATCCTATTTAATTTGATTTGTTTTGTTTTGTGCTATACTTTCAGATACATTTCAAACATATGATCCTTTTTGTTCAGAGTCTAATCCATACTTCATTAAATCTGATCAACTTGCACTTGAATAGTTCTGGACATTTTTTGCATTGATGTATATCAGGAAGATGTAAGAAAGAAGACTTAAAAAGCCTCTTTGGGTCATTAAGTACAGACCTTTACTGTCACATTTGAGCACATCTTGGAATCCTGTTCATCAGCTTATCAAACTGTGATTTAAACCCAAACTTATTTATTCTCCTGCATCTACAGAATCTAAATTTGGCTCCTCTGAAGGTCAGAGAGTAGGAACTGGATAATCTGTTGTTTTATCTCATATGAAACTAGTGCTACACATAAAATCACTCCTAGAATATATGTTTCCACAAATAGATATATAAGATTTGTTTAAAAATTTTTAAAATTAGTTTGTAAAATTTGGTGGTTTTCTGAATTTTTGGGATTCTGTATATAACACTTTTTTCTAACACAGAAGTAACAGTGGCTTTTTCTTTCCCTGTGCTGACCTCTGATTCACTGATACACCTTCCCTCATAGCAATTTAAAGCATTGCCAACAAAAGATGCTTTGCCATGTGTTGAATCTGTCAAGCTTTTAACTAGTTTCTCCTCAGGTGTCCATTGAAGATGAAGCAGGTTTTGAACAAATGTGTCTCGGGGCCTGTTTGTTAGCTAATTTTTCATCTGGGTTTCCAGCTGCACCAGCAACCTGAGCAAGGAAAAAAGAAGGTGATTTTCAAGACAAATTCTCACTGAAATAGAATAAGCAATGCAGTGTTTGCTATTTGTCTTTTGAGATAAATTACTTTGACCAGTTACCTTCACCTGTTGCTTTGTTATCTCTATGTTTGTTTAAGTCACCAGCAGTACAAAATTTGTCTGGAAATACAAGCAGAGATTTTTAAAGAACATTTTTTTCTTGTACTTCCTAGAAACTGAAGCCAAAACTGCTATTTCTGCAATAGGGAATTCTAATTTTGAAAGAGTCTTGGGACAAAAGTCATTAATAACATTGTCAGTGTTTAATAAACTTATAAGTATTTATGTTTCTTTATGAGATAATGAAGTAATTAAATAATGTCTCTCCCATGCTGCCACTGAGTGGCTGCACAAGAAGCCAGGGAGAGCGTGGCCAGCAGAGGTCATNAGGGAGTGAGAGAGTGGCTGCGTGATAATTAAATGCCTTTTGAGGCTTTAACTCCTCACCTACCAATGCCTCTGGGTGCTGCCTTTTCTCAGTTTTATCAAATGGACGTTTTGTTAGAGTGCCCATTAGATGATGTAGGAAAGAATCCTGGCTAAAGAATTCTTGCAAATCACCCACAAAGGACTAAAGCCCAGGAAAGACTTAACATGAGGAATTTAAGTGATAGGTGTTACAACATTTACCCTTCTGCTCTGCAGTATTGTGTGTATGGGTTTTCTTACATACATCCTCAGATGAGTTTTCTCTTTTTCTCTGAAAGTTTTCAGAGGTTTCTTCTTTGCTGTTTATTATAATGTGGACATCTTTGATGTTTATTATGATGTGGCCTTCCTATTCTTTCATCTCAGAATTCTATATCTAGTGGCNTTGAAAGAGTCTTGGGACAAAAGTCATTAATAACATTGTCAGTGTTTAATAAACTTATAAGTATTTATGTTTCTTTATGAGATAATGAAGTAATTAAATAATGTCTCTCCCATGCTGCCACTGAGTGGCTGCACAAGAAGCCAGGGAGAGCGTGGCCAGCAGAGGTCATCCAAACTGGCCAAAGAGACATTCCATACCACAGACCTCCATCCTCAGCACAGGATGTGGGGGTCCTGGCTGCTGCCTGAGGCCACTCCAGGTGTCAGCTGGCAGACAGTGAGCAATTGTGTTGGCTATTAATTTGACTCTTGGGTTTTAATTCCTCCCNTCTTTTTCTCTGAAAGTTTTCAGAGGTTTCTTCTTTGCTGTTTATTATAATGTGGACATCTTTGATGTTTATTATGATGTGGCCTTCCTATTCTTTCATCTCAGAATTCTATATCTAGTGGCTTTACCAAGAATGAAGATATTTGAATTTTTTCTTTTTTCATTTAAATGTTTGGGTTTTTTTTAATGTGAATATTAGGAATGTATTGTTTAGTAACCATCCTGTATCTAAAAGTTCTACTTACCTGTATTCCATGAGGTATTTGAGCATGTTGTTTTCTTCGTGTTGTTACACTTCTAAAATCATGAGTCTTAAAAGAACAAGATCTCACTCTGTCCAGTATGGAATTCGGATATGTTGGAAATTTTTCACTGCTGCTTCTCAAGCTGTATGTAATCTGGACAGTTTACGTGGGTGATTTCTCTCCTGGTCTTCCTACAGCATACTTCACAAAGGCTGAGATCTGACTTTGAAAGAAAACACTTAGCTGCTTCTCAGACTAGCTAGCAGGTCTAACATTCTCTTAATGTTTTGAGTTTAATAAGCTGGATGCTTCATGTTCTTGTGAGTTTTGCTTTCTTTTTTCAGGGAAAAAAACCCCAAAAGCAAGCAAACAAACAAACAACCCCGCAAAGGTAAAAGAAAAAAAACACAAGTGAAATTTTTTGTACATCCAAAACCAAGTTAGAAAAAGAGAAGCAAACCTGTTTCAAAGATTCTATATTACAAAGCTGTTAGGAAATCTTTTTTCAATTGGAAATCTGTTGTGAAGCAATAATTTCTCTTTTGAGGTCAAGAAATGTTAAAGAAAAGATTACATTAATCTAGCTTTCAGTGAAGTGAGACAGCGAGTTTCAGATTAAATTAATGTGTACACAGATAATGTAGCACAATCCTTTCTTGACAGATAATGAAAATGAGTGAAAATAAGAAGAAATTTGAGAAGCAGTTTAGAAGTGAATCAACTATTTAAAACTAAATATGTGTCAACATGCTTTTGCTAGGCAGGGAAATATATTCTTTTGTTAGTTATCTAATTGTTGCTTTTCTAATACTTCAAAGCCTTTTGAATGTTTCAGATTATGGTTCAAAACACCTTAAATAAAGAAATAATAACAAAAGTTTTGTCTTACTACATAGGCCTAAAGGTAATGATTGAAGTGTGCTTTTTCTAGCTTTAAATATTGAGAATGGAAATCCCATATAAAGATAATAAAGGTTCTGTATAATTTTTAAGAGTTAAGTAAATCATATAAAGAATTCAATAAGATGTTTTTAATAAATTCATTTAATAAACAGAATGAAAAATAGTTTGAATTCTCCTGTAATTATATATTTCTCTGGACTTGCAGATGCTGGCAGAAAAAAAATCATTTATATGTAGGTGAAAAATTATTTATTCCTGTTATTGGTTTAATATTTATACCTTGCTGTACTGATTCTTGCCTCTCTGATGGCTTTGATGGAAGCAAGGCTCTTTGCTGCTGTTATTGTGTGTGACACACCTCCAAGCACAGGGCTGGGAGGAAACGGTGGTTTTACAATGCCTGTCCAATCTGCTATTCCCAGAGTCAAAGCTGAAATGAATGCACTCTTTAAGACTGTCACCTAGGGATCCTACTCTGAAGATGCACTTTTACCTCTATGTGAAGATCCAATGGAGTACATTATAATTCCTAACAAATGTGTGCCACACATTTTTTTTCTTAATTTTGTAATCTTGAGCTATCAAAACATCTTGCAGAGATGTCAAGAAATGTATAAGTTAGAGTTCTGTAACTAAAATTTCAGTAAACTTAATGGCACATTTGGTGAATTTTGAAAACTACCTGAACTCTATTTAAATTATATAAATGACATGCTAATATGAAAACATTTACTCAGTTTTTAAAATAACATAGCTACAATCCAATATATATAATGGAATAAGTCAATTCTGAGTTGCAAAAAAAGAATATTCACAGTAAATATGACAACATTAATTAAGGGGAGTAATTGTGTTTCTGCAATTAATCTCACTTCTCCTCACTTCGTTTAGTTTAGGGCCTTGACAAATTTAGCTGAGTAGCATTTTCTCTCCACTCTGATTATATTCCTGTCATAAAAAGCACATCAATACTTTAAAAATTCATTGAAAAAAGATCTGAAAACTGGACAGATATCCATTCTTAATATGTTTCTGATATCTGTCACAGCATAGCCAAGAAAATATGGAGACCCATTTAAAACTGGGCAAGTCCAGAAAAGAAGTTTTAGTGGGCTGACCTCTGCTTGCAGCCAGACACCCATCCAGCCACTCTTGTAGTCCTCCTCCCCCCCAGACTATTATTTTCTCTATTTGAGAGAAAATAAGATGGAAAAGCCCAAAGGTCAAAATGAGGATGGGGAGATCATTCACTAATTATCATCATGGACAAAACAGACTCAACTTAGGAAAAATTTATTTAATTGCCATTTAAAATAGAGTTGAATTGTGAGAAACAAAAACAGGCGAAAAACCCCTGCTCCCTAAACCCTGTTTGTCTCAGGTTGATGACTGTGGCACTTCACCAGCAGTGAAATGTGAATATTTCACCATGTGAAATATGAAAATTTTTCAAAGCTATTTTAACTCTGCCTGTGTTCTGTCAATAACATGCTAATAAGAAAATTCATTCAATTGACTGCTTCATTCAGGAACAGGGGTTGTGGTCAGCCCACAACAGTTTGTCTCAGCTGCTTCTAACCCTCACACTTGTTTACTACTGTTTGCTATGTTTGGTCTATTTGTCTTGATTAGCCAAGGACACTAGGTATTTATTGACTATGCAGTTGTACTTTAGGGTAATGGATAACTGATAATCAGCATCTTGTTTACTGCCTATGATGGCATCCAGTAATTCATCATACAAGTATTGGCTACAAATACTTTAATGCTTTCTACTTTGTTTTGAAACAACTGGACTTAAAATTGTATTCTGTGTTTCAGTGACACTGTTTGCACCAATATAACTATAAGTATATTGTTGTTTGGCAAATACTTTATTTTCAAAGGTTTTAAAGTTACTGATTAACAGAACATCCAAGGAAATTAAGTATTAGTATCTTGAATGTAGTAATAGCATATTTTTCCCAAGAAAAAGGGACACATGTTCATTAAAGGTTTTGAAATCTGCTAAATCATTATTAAAATTCTGTATGTTAAGGTGCAAAACTGTGCCATATTACAGAGGCAGTAAAAAAAGAAAAAGGAGTTAACGTTCTTAACTTGCATTTCAAGAAGCAATATCAACATGCAGTTACAAAACAAGCATCCGAAATTCATTTTTTTTCCCCCTGACTTGCTCTGTGGTTTTCTTACTGCACCAGGGACAGATCCTCAGCAGCTGTATACTATCTTATCTCTGAATTCAAGAGATCTGTGAAAGCTTGTAGCAGTGAGGATATGCTGCTGGGCTGTTTCTACATATTTTCTGTCTTTCGTGATGTATTCCGTAGTCTCACAGAGAAAGGAGGAGAAATGCTAAGCCTTCCAGCTCAATTCAAACTAGTACTACTGGCAGTATTCTTTTTTTTAGAAATGCTTTCTCATTAAATAACCATTATGTACAGCTTCTAGCATTTCAAACCTTTTTTTCTTCTTTTTTTCCTCTCCCTGAGAAATTATCTGAAATGTTTTATAATTCATACATTGAGTAAACAGCACTGGTATACCAGTGACTTCTCAGGATGAGTCAGTTGTAAGTACAAGCTGAAACTCTCCACTTGGAATTTTATGTGAAGAATTGAAAGACACCATCTATTTCTGGGAAAAAAAAATACTGGGTTTGTATACCTTAATTCCAGTTTTTTTTTTTTCCTTTGTTTTTGTGAGTAACCTTGTTTTTACCACTTTGCTGTGTCCAGATGCTTATAAACAATTTCGTATTTACTGACTCATGAAAATGCCTATTAACTTCTGCATAATCTAGATCTGATCATAAAACTGGCTTATCGAACAAGTGAAGATGACTTTTGGGATATCTTTTTAGTCCTTAGTGGTTATTTGCCAAATCACAGAGCTGGAATACCAGATAACTTCTGTCAAGCCCTGCACAGGAGAGGTCCAGATCAAGAATAGCAGGGGTGTTATAGATCAGGACTGAAATGCATTCACAGAGCTCTGCAGGGAAGTTTGTGTAACATCTGCTAGTACCATGTCTGCCATCCTTAACAATGCTATCAATTCCTTACTTGAACAAATACAGTAGAAATTCTCTCCAAGCCTGAGAAAATCTCTATCAATCCACCAAAGAGAGGAGAAACTTAAATCCAACAGCCAAGCCGAAGACCTAGGTTCTGCATTCAAAAGCAGAGAGGCTAATGAAAATGAGGTAGAGAAAATCTATATATTGGGCACGCTGTCTATAGCTTATGCACTGCAGTTTTTCCTCCTAGTAGTGGGTGGGGTTTAATTCAAAAAGTGAAACTAGGAGTGTAGGTGTAAAAAATGCAGATACATTTTGCATCTTCCTTGGTTTTTGCAGAAATAAGACTTGCAAATAAATTTTATATGGTTTGTCTGGTAAGTTATTTATGTTGGATATGTTGTATATATCTTGGNTAATTTTAACCAACTTTCATGTTTTGATATGGTGTGCTTTTATATCTTCAGGTCAGTCAGTCATTGAAAACTGAAGTTCACTTCTGCTATCTTCTTTATGGAGGGTTTTGATTTCACACATTTATATGATTGGGAACACACATTTATCTTCCATCTTAGTTAAAGGAAGTAGTGCATCATAGAGGATTGTTTTCCTTTCTTTTACACAGACTGAAGACAGAGGTAACAGACATGCTAGCAAGGGCAGAATTGAGAACTTGGAATAGAATAGAACAGGCCTAGACAGAATTATTTTGAGAGACACCACAATGTAAATAAATTTATTCATTCACACATGAAAACTAGTACAATAACTAAGAAATTTTGAAATACTAGTACCATTCAATGAAAGGTAAGTACAACTAAAACTTAGTGTAAAATATTCCAGTTCTATGGAATTAAAAACTCTAATGATAAAAGAGAATATAATTCTGGTTAACTTGCAATTTTCCTAGACAGAAAAAGAATGGATATGTTTGTGTTCACTTTTGTGTTTGTTATTTTTTTAATAGATGTGTAATTTGTTTTTTTTTTAAATTGTAATGATCAGT
>VWZN01017979.1:34100-50530 GCA_013396955.1 Regulus satrapa | reverse complement strand
TTTTTTCTGGGGGGAGCAAGTGACGAATAGAGGGGTGCAGCAGTGCCAGCTGTGGTTGATCACATTGCTTCAGACTCAGTGGGCATGTGGCATGTGATCACTTTCTTTTCTATATTGTTGATGCTACTGTTTTTTTTTTCCCAGTAAATTGTTAACCCATAAATTCTGCCCTTTGTCTGTGTCACTGACCGAGTGGGGCAAGGGGATTGGCTTCGAGGGGCTTAATTTCCAGCTTGGTTTAAAGGGCAAAGCTGAGTAAAAAGGCTGAGGTGTGTTTATTCTAAGCTTGTTTCCAACTGGATTTGTTGCTTTGAGAGAGGAAGTTCAGTAGGGTAGATATGGGCTGTTCCATGTTAGTAGGTCTTTTCTTTCTATTCTTTCTATTTGTAATTAACTGCTGCAAGGCCTGGGCTCTTTGTTCTTTTTCCGTCTTAGAAGCCCAGCTCACTGCTGGACTGCATTGTAAAGGTCTCCTTGCTGTTGTTTATGTTTCTGGTAGAAGAATTCACCCTTTGTAACTTTGTGGCTTTGCAGAGTGCAGCAGGCTCTGGTGACCCCTGTGGCGTTGGGACAGTGGTACCTGTCCCTTGCACCTACCATTTGAAGCTCTTTTGTGCTTCTTTGTTGGTTATATTCCTTGTATTTCCTCTATCATGTAGGGGGTTATAGATGCCAGGGCAGTAGGAACTGAGGCCGAGTGTTTGCCACTAATGCAACATAGATAAGTGTGCTGCTGGGAGGTCAGAGACAGACCAGGGACTTTATTTGACATGATTTCTTTTAACAGTTTATTGGGAGGGGTTACAGCAGTATGTCTGAGACAAGCGAGTCAGAACCAGATTGTATGCTGAAGGGGGAGTGATGGTGAGATGCAGAATCATAGTTTATTGCTGGACTTCAGAAAACTGACTAAATTAACTATGAATCCAACCCAAAAGATTTGCCCTGAGGCAAAGGAAAAGAAGGACTTCCATCTTGTGTACTTGTTTGTTGTATACAGAATAGATTTGGGTCAGAAGACAAGCAAACAGCCTGAAGGATTTTCTGATTCAGAGTTCAAATTCATTCAAATTTCTAACTTTTTTTTTTTTTTTTTTCCTATTTAAGAAGTACACACTCTTCCTTTAATTTCTTCAAAAGAAGAAATATTACTAAGGAAACTTTTAGTAGATTGAATCAATGTTGTTTTCCATTATCTTGCTTGGTCCTAATGGTAATATAGAGAATTTAACAGCATTGTTGGTCTTAGATTTAAGGTAATAGGTCTTTACAAAAATGTCAGTGAATATAATAAATGGAAATGAAATGGCATTCATTTTATAATACTAATAGCATTAAAGAGAAGTAATTTTGCTGATGATACTGTATTGAGAGGAGCTATTGACACTCTGAAGGGCAGAGAGGCCCTGCAGAGACACCTGAACAAAGTGGGGAGCTGGGCAATCACTAAGTGTGTGAAGTTTAATGAGGAAAAGTTCCTCATTCTGCACCTGGGATGGGGCAACCCTGGATGTATGGGCAGACTGCAGAATGAGATGCTGGAAAGCAGCAGCACAGCAAGTGACTTAGGTGTCCTGATCAGGGGCAAGTTGAACATGAGCCAGCAGTGCCCTGGCAGCCAGGAGGGCCAAGCGTGTCCTGGGGGCATCAGGCCCAGCATGGCCAGCCAGGCCAGGGAGGGGATTGTCCTCCTATCCTTAAATATAAAGTGCAATAATAATTCTTTTATAATAATATTTAAATAATTAACAATTAAATAATAACATTTAAATTATATTCTAGCTGACAGCTAGAATGCCCTGACAGCAAACAGAACTTTGCATTTCTCTGTGAATTTGATTTTGTTCACAGTAGGTAATACTTATTGAGCAAACAATATCTAGTGGAACTTTCCACATGCATATTTGTAGTAACCTGCCTAATTTGGATACCCAGAGCTTTAGAAAACAGTAGTTTTTCAATCAACAACCCAAACTGTATAAATCTATAAATCAGTATTTTTTAAAGTTGTGACCGTATTTATGTAAAGCAATAGATGAATTAAGACAGATGTATTACTTGACTTCATTAATGATAAAGACATAATTTCATAGGCAATACAACTGAAAATAATGGTTATTGCTTAAGCTAGCAAACAGCTAAATAATTACTTTAAAGAATAGAGACATGATAGTGTTTAATATGGAATGCAAGTAATGAGGTTATTGTGAAAGAGGATGGTGAAGCACTGTAATAGGTGCCTGAAGAAGCTGCAGATGCCCCATTCCTGAAAGTGTTCCAGGCCAGGTGGAATGGGATTTTGAGCATCCTGCTTTAGTGGCTGGGTGATTTGGACTAGATGATTAAGGTTCCTTTCAACCCAAACTATTCTATGATTGTGTGATTATGTGCTGATGGTTATTTTATATTAAAAATCAGGGAATGGATATTAATATCCTGGCCAGATTTCTCTAAATATTTAATATATAGCAATATTGATTTATATTTTGCTTAATAAAATAATTCAGGAAGTTTAATATGTGAATATACACTTATAAATCTAGCAAATTAGTTTGTGGGGGCACTTATACATTGTTTAGCTAACATCTGTGTACATTCCAAGTAAATTTACAGTTTCTAGGGGACTATCCATTGCTACTTAGTTGTTTCCCACAATTATTTGTCCTTTTTAATCTTTGAAGCCCTAATTTTATTCCCAAAGAGAAAAATTCTTATTTATTTTCAGATTATACGAACAGAAATTAATCCCAACATGGGGTTAGGAGATAAATCTGCAAACTATTCTGAGAAGTGGTGAAGAGTGCATCTGCTGAATTTGCCAGTGTCACCGGTTTAGGAATGGCTACAAGCACACTGGAATATGAAGTGAAATTCAGAGTCATTCTGAAAAACTGAGCTCTTCCCTCAGGGAGTCAAGAAGAAACCTTAACTGTCAGGAAGAGACAGAACAGCTTGAAGATATTTAGCTTAGAGATAAATAGAATGGGGAATATGAGCTGAAAGTCTTCAAATACTGCAAAAGTTCCAGCCAAAGAGTAATGTATTCTTCTTTTTGATGAGATTGAACGGCAGGAATTAAGACTTTATTAGAAGATTTAGAAGTGGATTATTTTTTTCTAACAATAAAAATCTGTAACGATATATCTACAAGGACCAGATAGAAAGATCCCACAATGAAGAAGTCATGGGTTATCCTGTGTTAATTCAGTCTTAATATTGTGATTTTGAGTGGAGTGTTCCCTGATGCAAAGGGTCATTACTTGTTTTCCCCTACCATGATCTGTGAAGAAGTGAGCACTGAGCAATGAAATCCTCTCCTACTTGCATTCTCCATACCTCTTTCAGCTTATCTGTCAGCTGTGTTGCTGGTTCACTTGGCATTCTTTTGCGTACTTCAGCAGGAAGCTGTGATGAAATATAAGGAAACATTCCTTTTTAGCTGATATAATCAATTATATGTAGTATATTTGAAAGCATGCCCATGCTTTTCTAAAACGACAAGCTAATTTTAAGGATTGTATTGTCACCTCCAGGTACTTGATTTTGGCAGTGGAAATTCTTCTCTTTCAAAACCAGTGAACCTTCAGAGCCATTAATTCCTGGAGCACTTACATAGACCTCAGTGAGCTTTAGGAATGATATTAGATTCTTGTTTTTCTTAAAGTAGGAGGGAAGATCTTTCAGTCTTTCAGATAAGTATGTGGTTTTATTACCTTGAAAATGTCTGGTGCGATGGATCTGAGTGTTTAGTTTTCTTGTCATCTTATGTTTATTGAAGGTGCTCAGGGTAAGTTGCTCTAGGGTAAAACACCAGATGTGCTGTTGCTTTCTTGCAACTTGCCATCATGAAAATGGATATCCTTTTGTTCAGCATGTGAATATTTGCACATCAGCTTGAGATGTCTTTTTTACTGCAGTCATTTTGTTACCTATCACAAGTGAGATTTTCCCCCCTCTGGGCTCTTCAATATCAATATTTATATCATAGGGAAGAGGATGTAATTTTCTCTGATATTCACCAGAATGTCCATTCTGAACTTCTTTGACTTCTCATGGAAGTTCAACCTCAGGGAATGAAATAAAAGAAAAGAGAAATCCCTGGAAGTTCAGTGAGCCATTAACAAGTGTCAAAAATTGATTTGAAATGCAAAAATTTTCATATCTTAGCGAATCCCAGCCATGTTAGTGTATCCTGCTCATGTACCCTTGCTGAAACAGCAAATTTTGGATGTCAGTGTATTTGGAGTTGGAGAGGTGTAATGTATCTCTAACATGGCAAGATACTTTCTGGCTGTGAAGGTAGTTTGAAAAGCACATAGAAATTTCTGGCTACTGTTAGTAGAGGGAAACTGCTACAGTAAGAAATTTATTCAAAGAAAGCTTTTCTTGAGTATGTCAGAACTATATCATCCCGGGTCTCAGTATTTCTCCCCTCTCTTTGGATTAATTCTCTCACCCTTTAATATTGTAAACATATTAATACCTTGAATTTTAATAGTATTTATAAGGTAAAGTGTAAGAGTGTTCCTGGTAGAAATGTGTTTTGAGTGTGTGTCTTTCAATAAAGTGGATCTATCCTAGTGCACTGTTAATTAATTTAATTGTTAATGAAATTAATTAATTTCTTCATAATGAATGAAGAAAAATAAAGGAAAAATGCAGCCATTATGCACACAAATACTTGAATGAAGTATCAAGAGGCTAAGTGCTAATGCTGTCATAATAAGTAACTAAAAACAAACCTAGCAATTATCAGGAATATCAACAAAGGGGGATGCAGAGGCTTCTTTTTAAAGGTTAGCCTAAAATGCAACTATTAATTAATTGTCTTTCTGTCAAGCATGAATTTTGCCTAGGTCTTTGCCCAGACTTACTGTCTCAGACATTTGACAGGAGTCCAAATCTCAGCCTGTGTTTCAGTCTATGGATGTGTGGAGGATTAGCGCTGGCTAAGGGCCATGCACCCAACCTCTTTCTCACTTTCCCATCTGTGAGCTGGGAGAAGAAACTAGGATGAGAAAAATTACAAATTTGTGATAAAGACAGAGAGATCATTCAACAATTATTGGCACAGGCAAGCCACAACCGACTTGGAAAGAATTACTTCAGTGTACTCACAATTCAACAGATTCAGGTAGTGGGAAACAAGAAGACCAATTTTAACACATTGCATTCCCTTTTCTGCACATTTAACTTCACTCCTTCATTCCCAACACCTCTACCCATCCCCTGTCATTGCACAGAAGAGGGGGTTGAGGATGAGGATGGGATTCCATTCTGGAGGTGGCAGTTTCTCTCTGCTGCTGCTCTTCATACATTTCCTTTGCTCCAGGGTGGGTTACTTCAGGAAAAAATCTATTCTGCCATTGTCTGCTCCATGAGCTGTGGGAAAATCTCATCTCTGTGATGGAGTTCCTCCTCTCTTCCTTTCTTTCTTTTCTGACATGCTGTTTTTAGATTTCCCCCCCCCTCTGCCTGTCCATTATAATTTTCCTCTGTCTTAAAAACACTTTCACGAAGGCATCATCATCTTGGCCCTGCAGTGGGTCTGTTGCAAGCAGATGGAATTGGCTGTGTCCAGAAGAGAGCAGCCCCAGCCCCTTCTCACAGAGGCTACCTCTGCTGCACCACTCCTTTCCAGTACCAAAACCTTGCTGTTTATGCATAATACAGGATGTAATGTTTGTTTTTGTTTGTGTATCTGAATTGCTGTACACATGTAGTGAAAATTGAAATTTTCCTTATGATAAAAATTTCAGCCTTTAAAGCTGAATAACTAAGGATTTTAGAGTAACCAACCTATCACACCAGAATGAATCTTTGCTTTTCTCTCCTACTCGTTCTTATTTGTGTAGCTGGCCATGTGCAAGCTGTTTTCCCAGAATGTGCAAGTCTCCCAAGAGTTTTCTCATCTGCTTCTTAGGAAACCACCACCACATGACTGTCTGGTGATTTCTCAGGCAATGCAACACTGCATATTTCTCATGCTGAAAGAATCAGAGGTATGGATGGAAATATATGATTGATGAGCTAACCTCCCTGTGCTAAGCTTCTGTTCTTGGCCTGTGTGTTACCCACTTCTGCGATGCTGAGACTGCTTTATAGACAGCTGCCCTTGTGTTGTCACCATTAAGAAAAAAATGAAGAAAGGTAAAAATGCCTCAGCTCAATTCTTGGAGTTGTGTCACCAGCTTTTTCTACAGGTATGTGGAGCACCACATGTCCATATGTTAGCTGAATGTTGTTGCCTTTGTGTGGTGTAGCAGAACTGAACCTTAACATACTGTAAGCATAGCTCATGGTATCAATCTGCATCAGATCATTCTATGTTTAATTCAAATGAAAGTTGTCAAATCCTCTGACAAATAATTTGCCTTTTGCAAATTATTTGCTTCAATTCTTGGAGGAAAATGATACCATGGACAGTCCAGGAGCTATATGAACTACAGAGCCTTATACCATATTTTTTCCTCCATATGAGAGAAAAGGCTTCTTTTCTACTTGTAGGTTGCAGTAGTACTGCATTCCTGTAATGATGACAGAAAACATCCCTTCAAAGGGAAAACATCCCTTCAAAGAATGAATTTGAAATATTTCAGTTAGTAAAGACTTTTGTTTTATACACCTGATGAAGAAAGCTGAGTAGTATCTAATAACTTGCATTGTTTTTAAAACCTGTCTCTTTTTTATCTTCTCTTTTTTTTCTCTAGCAGAATTATGATAAAATGCAGATGTGAAGTATGTATAAATAGTGGAGATTTTGACATGAGGTAAATTGGTCTAGCACAATAGAAGTATATTTGAATGTCATTTCCTTCTGGAATGACTAACCAGAAAAACATTAAACTTAGAAGGATTTTGAAAAAGAAAATATGGCAAACAATACAACTGTAGTTTCAAGGAAATGGAATGGTAAGTGAGACTGGACTGAGAATTCTGGATATTTTTGCACTGCTTAAAGATGGGAAGAGAAGCATACCACAGATATGAGTTGTTAGAGTTATTGCCCTGAGTGCTTGAAAGCAATGGAATGATAGTCAGAGGTGTAGGTGATGAAGCTTCAATTTGTTTGCAGATTGGTGGGTGGGAAGGATAGAGAGAGAGAGAGAACAAGACAGTAAACATTATGTCATTCTTACTGAAAGACTTAAGCTGTCTCTGTCTTATTACCTTGCCATTACCTGAGTCATGGTTGGATGCTGCTGGAGTTTGTTGTTAAGTTCAACACTGGTACCCATGCAAAAAAAGGAGCTTAGACATCTTGGAATTTTACTTTTGTCAGCTGAAGTGAGTTCAAATTGTGTTGTGGAGTGATTATTCTTAATAATATGCTGCATCACAAATTCCCGCATAATGCATAATTTATTAATTATGTAGCCTTCTGTAAACTGTCATTATCTAATGGCACAAAATTCTACAATAGCTATATTTTACCTCCCCTTATTTAGATGATACTAATTTGGTGATTTAAAACTGTACTACTGTATGCTGCCGTGTTAATTGGATGCCGCTGGTAAGGCCAAGAAACTATCAATATATATTGAAGAGTGACAGTAAGTAAACTCATAATGGTAAATGGATTTGTCACTTAGCAAGGAAAACCAGTAACTTCTTCTGACTGATTTAAAGGTACAATCAACCTGTTGCTGACTGTTTTTGAACAGAACTAATTGATGTAAAACAGACTGATCACAAATGCAGCAAACGTGGATGATAGAATGATTGTGTACAATGTGTTTTCATCAAAAAAAGTTATTTCCTAAAATATGGGCTGAACTGTACGGCATGTTCATTTCTAAAAAGTTATCATGGAAATAAATAACTATATTAGAATGCGTACAAGACATCAGCAGCAGTAGGCAAACCCAAGTGGAGTTTGATGTGTAGAATATCAAGGCTCTCCTTCTAATAATAAAGAGGATGATTCATCTACCTTTCAGAAAAGTATTTTAGTTAACTAGTTAACTAATTAACTATTATTAGGGACTATTATAGTCCCCTTGAATAAGGATGATATTTTCATTAACTACTGCAGTATCTTTACAGAGCAACTAATACAATTGAATATATACAGCAATTCAGTGCAATAATATTAAGTTACTGTGCTATAGTGGTGAAAGAAAACAGGTATAGGTAATCTGTTTAGTCCATTTTCCCCAAGTTCTGTATCTGGATTGTGTGCCCATTAAGAAAAAATTACTCAAAATATAAGCTATGAAGATTGTAAAAGGAAAAAAGCAGGAAAAATGGCTTATTCTCTCAGTTTTCAGTCTCCTCATTCTTTGAGTCTTTATCAGATTTTTTATGACAGCTGCTTAGCTGTAAAGTGGAAGCCTGATCACCAAAAGACATGACATGCTTTCTGTTTTGAAATAATCTATGCAGTTTATCCACTGGAACAGGGAACTTTGCATTCATTAAGCATTAGAGTCTATCTATCAGATAAAAATCAGCTGATTGTTAGGTATAAGTATATTTTATTGTCTATGTTTCTGTGAATATGTTTCTTATTTAGCTGTTGAAGCTCCAGAAAAACAGAACAGAATTGTTTCAGCTGAGAGAATCTCCATCTAGATTTACAGGGAAATTTCTGTTAACACGGCTTTGCAGAGCTTAGCTTTTGAAAGAGTTTTTGCTTTTCTGCTTTGCTTTTCCAACCTTTTTAAAATATGGCAGCAGTGGTCCTAACTGCAGTGGTCCTAATAAGAGATATTAGAGGGGAATTGTATTTAAGGAATTGTATTTAGGATTTCTGGGAATCTTGTTTCTTATTTCATGGCTGCTTTGAGCAGCTCTTAACGGCTAATGGTATTAATTAGAGAATTTGTCCAAGGACATTTTGACTAATTTGCAGTGTGGTTTATTATGAAGTTGTAGCCATTTCTTTATTAATAGGAAGTTAACAGATAGTCTATGATTTATATCTGCTCAATTCTATCTATACTGTTAAAGTGGGAGCCCTCACACATTTGCACTTTCACTGGTTTTGCTATCAAGGAAATGGTGTTGCATAGCTGTTGGCTGGTGTATAGCTGTTGATCCATGCACTGAGGTAACACTAGGCTAACCTGGCACTGACTTGAAAAAGAACTACCAGCCTTTGTACCAATAATGTTAAAAATAAATAAAAAGGACAGAATTTCATTGCTACTGATGTTAACACTGCAGATCGAGACTGACGATAACTCCTTTCTGAGAAGGATGACTTTTACTCTGTTAAATAGAGACCAGTAGTGTACTGACTAACTTGAAATTGTGTGTGCATATTTGGTATCACACTTGTGGTTTCTGTGTTAAATGCATTTGGAGTAAAATAAAATTTTCAAGAATTACACTTTTTTCTCTGTTTATAAATTTTTGCTCTCTCAGAGAGTTTTGTTGTGTAAAAACTGACATACCTTACTGCACATCTGGCACCGTCTTACTGAGATGAAAGCATAAGTTTTATATCTTGAACATAAATTTTAAATGCCAATTCTCTAATACATCTATTATCTCCATCCATTGATTTTAAAGTAACCTTCAGTAACTTCTGATTTCAAAGGTAGAAGTAGTGATGGAGAGTCAATTCTTGCTGTGGTATTTTTGTCCTTCAAATCTGTCAGTTTCTACAGAAAAAAAGAGTTTTTCCTGATATTACTTTCATACATGTAGACTGGCAAACCTTTAAAAAAAAAATCTCATAGAACTTATCTCACCTGTAGGCTTTCAGAATTTCACTGGAAAATATTTTCTTGGAATTAAATGCTTTATTCCTGATGCTCTCTAGTTATAACTGTTAGCTTATTTCCAAGTATTTCCTTATGCTCAAGTTTGCCATCTTCAGATGTATTACAGATAATTGATTAATTTAGATTCAGTAGTACCAATCCTTCTGGACCTGGTCTGGGAGAGATATTTGCAGAAATTTTGAACTGTGATCTGTATTGTAAATTTTACATACTCTGATACTTAAACTGAGTAAATGGCTTGGCAGACATGCCCTCCTTTCCACTATTTTCATAATTTTTTAGGTAAATGGTCTGAATTATATCAGAGAAGAACTAGACACAGTCAGCAAAATGGGAAAAAGTCTTATTCACTTGGCATACTTTTGCAGACCTTGGCAAACAATGACTCTAATTCATATAGATGACTGTTTTTATTTGAAGGGCCTTTCAAAATAGGAAGACATTTGCATTCACCTGCTACATGTGTATCACTAGTGACAGAGCTAGTGTTTACTGTGATCTTCTATGTGTTTACAGCTTTAAGCAAAAGGATATATTGGCAATTTGATTTTCTGCATAATAGGCAGACAATGCAAAACACAAAGCTGGGATATTGTGGTAGGAATGCTGAATGTCACAAAAGCTATTGACTTTTACCACCTGGCTTGCAGGCTTTTGGAGAGAAATAATGTATGTGCAATATTGTAAAATGTGGACTTAATGAAAACACAGACATCATTGTTGTAACTAATGTAAAAATAGATGTAATGACAAGCTACTTAAGAACACATCATAATGTTTCATTTGTTAGTAACTGATTTGCCTTTGGCAATGTTATGAGGAAGAATGTAGACATTTAATTTGCAGTCCAAGAAAAAATAGAAAATGTTCTTATTATGCACTTGTGTTTAGTTTAAATTATAATGTCAATATTTTTGTCTAAAGAAAGTGTTGGCATGGGTTTTTTTTTTTTTTTTTTTTCTTTTCCCTTGTGGAATTCACTAAATAATTCTTTATCTGACTTCAACTTTCTGAAGATTTCTATAGAACTGTTTCTTTTAGACCTCAACTGCACACTTGCTGCAGAAATGTTTTGCAAAATACAAGAACAAAAAAAAGAAAAGATAGAATCAAAAATGAAATTTTTTATTGGAGTGCTAATGAAATTAGTTAATGTAGTAATGTGGAATTAAACTTTAAACACACAAAGCCTTCAGAACATGAATAATGTAGTCATTCAAATTATATAAATTTGCTTGTTTCTCATGAAAATTCCATAGGGAACAGACCCAGTCTCTTCTGCTTTTGATGATGAAACACAGAGGAAGAAAAATTGTTCTGGTCACTGGGCCAGTAGCCAGAAGGTAATTCTTCTCTCGTTTGAACATAGTTTGGAATCTGGAAAATGTATGTTGCTTAAACAACAAAAAACCCCAACATCTCAAGCTGCCAATCTTTTTCCTCTGCCAGCTGTTTTTTACTAAGCAAGTGTATCAGTGGCATTGCTTTCTGTAGAAATGTTTCAAAATTTGTTTATGAGTCCACCAGAATCCTTATTTTTGTAAATCCCAAGGAAGTTTGAATACACCTTATGCCAAGGAATATATATTCTGAAGCTTCATATTAGTGGTCACTGCCTGTGACCACCATTATCAAAACTCTGAGGACGTAACAAGTCACAGTCTCTGCTCCCTCTTTACTGTGCCATGTAAATGAATTATGTAGTGTCAAACTACTGCATGCCCCATGAGGTACAGATCACTCTTCCCTGAAAAAGTGGGAATTATGTGAAATCATTTACAGAGGTAGTAGAACACTTCCAGTATCTTCCTGATCTGAAGGTGATTTTTTTGTTAAATTTCATGTTAGCCACATGAGATGCTTGTATTCTGTCTAAGTGCCATTCAGCAGACACATTTTAAATCCAGCCACTGTCTTTCATTTAGGTCTATGCTACACAAAACTGTGATGTCCATGCAGAGCCTGAATGAGAGGGGCTGCCATAAAAATCTGAACAAATACAATATACATTGTACCAGCAAAATGTCTAAGCCTATGTCCTGATCTGATTAGACTGTCTATAAGCAGTCAAGCAGCTCTTCTCATAAATAACAGCAATTCCTAAGCACATTTTTGGTATACAATTACAACACACTTTTTGTAGCAGTAATATAATGCAATATGTATTCTATCTGTAGCAAAAGAACTAAAAAAGATCACAGTATTCATAACTTAAATTGACATTTTGAAAGGTTAGTACGAGAGCTGCTTTGCTGCCTGTGATCAATAAAAAAAAGATTTCAAGTAATTAAAATCTCTGATGTGGACATTCCTTATTTGGTGCCTGTCAGAAAAGACAAAACAGAGTTGCATTAGACAGGAGATAAATATAGATAAAACAACCCCTGCTTCTAGAAGTTCTTATTGGCATGAGAAATTATTGGTGCACAAGTTTTCCCTGGTAAATGAATTAATAACAAAGTATTGCTGTGAATTCACAAGTTGGTAAGGGAGACGAAAAACAAGATACAGGATATTTTCACATGAACAATAGATGAGGTAGAGCTCTCAGGTAATACTAGATGTACATGCCTGACACCTAGATACATCAGTTGTATGAATGTAAAAATATTCTAAATATACACAGATTCATGTCATTTATTCTTATAGAAATATATGCTTATAGATTCTCAAATGTCCTCATTATAAAATACAAGGAGAAAGACTTTTAAAACACCACTGTTTGGGGTTTTGTAAATTTGTTGTAAAGATACACTTTCTTATAAGTCCTCTTTATTACTGATAAATGGTCATAAATATTTTGTTAGTGATAACCAAAACATGACCTGAACATGGATCTTTCTATAAAGAAAATATTTTTATATCATTAGTAGGAGAGAGTGGTCTCATTAAAAGGGGGACTATCTTAAAAGTTTAAGGCTGAAAGTTAGGGACTGTCTTAGAGTCTTAGAGTCCTACTCTAGAATAAGGAACAAGGAGGGTTGTTGCATCGGGAGTGATGCAGGCTCCTTAGGAATGAGAAGAGGAAAGCAAGAATGATTTGCCCTTTCTGAGAGAGAGCAGCTGGAGTGCATGGAGCTGGGCTCAGGAATGGGCAAGGAGACATGGGGATGGCTGAAGGTCAGCATGGACCAGCATGGTTGCTGTTGCTCTGGGTATCTGCTACAGATCTCCTGAGCAGGAAGAAGTAGTAGCCAAGGCCTTCAGATGTCAGGGAGAAACATCACATTTACAGGCCCTGGTCATTATGGGAGACTTCAATCACCCTGATATCTTCTGGAAGGACAAAACAAAAGGGTTCAAAAGTCTTGGAGATTTTCTATAGCGTTAGGATGATGGTGATTGGGGAGCCAAGAAGAAAGGGTGTTCTGCTGGTCCTGCTACTTATGAGCAAGGAAGAGCTGGTCATGGATTTGAAAGTCAGGGGCAGCCTTGGCTGCCCTGACAGTGACCATAAAGTTGTGGTTTCATGATTTTGAAAGGGGAAGGAAGGCACAAAGCCAAACAACAGCTCTGTGTTTCAGAAGGGCAGACTCTGGCCTCTTCAGGGATATGCCTGCAATAATTCAGTGGAATATATCCTTGGAGAGGATGAGTCTGGCAAAACTACAGGCCAGTCCTGGATCTCCAGCCCTTGAGAAGGTGATAAAGAAAATTTCTTCTTAAACCATTCGTATGGTGATAATACTAAGTGAAAGTAAAGATATAATGCTGTGAGGCACATCTAAACAACAAGATTTATTTCCCCCTCCCCCCATCAGAGCCTTATAGGAAGTGTCCTTACTGATTTTAATTTGGGTACTCTAGAAGCCTTTCTAGAATATTCTGGAGAAGATGGTAGCACTGCTTGACTGAAACCTAGTGACCCTGCTAACCTTTGTTGTCCTGGTCACATAACAGCTGCTCATTCACAGTTCAAGGGGAGGATTCTTTGTGCTCTCAACTGTACAGTAAACCTGTACAGAAGCCTTCTTTTTATGTTTTCTCCAGTCTTTCTGTATGATATATATGTGTACATCTTGCAAAACTACTTCGGCTATTTTCTTGTCTGCTCTGTACTTCTGGCAAGCCACATATTTTTCTCCCCTGCCTAAGTATAGGAACATTTTTGCATTTGGGGACATGGCAGAGAGGATTGACATTTTTAATATGGTTCATATTAACCTAAGAAAAGTGTGACTCTGCAGATATAGCTCTGACTCAATAGTGACAAGTCCCTCTAATTTCTCATTCTTTTCTGGTAGAAGAATTAACGATGGCAGTAGGTGTGACTACACTATGATTTATGGTATTAATTTTTATTTGTGGAAAGAGGGTCAAAAGGGAAACTTTGACCCTTCTGACTATAATCTTGTTGTCACAGGTGCTTCAGAGAGGTGGTAGAAGAATGGAGACGAACAAAAAGTAATGCAGATTATATGTTCTTGAACCCTTGACTTTCAGCAGCTGCATTTTAAAGGCTGTCATTCCATTTTGCTGCTATGTCTGTGGGGCCTCTCCATTATATGTGCAAACACAATCTGATTAGTATTTTTTATAAGCTAGTCTTGTCTGCTTTTATTACAGACATCACCTTCAGATGTGGGTCCACCACAGCCATTAAATCAAGAATATTTAGCTATTATTTGTAATAAATGTCAGCAGGGCTGAATTGAAGCCAGCAGGAAATGTTCAGGGAAGAAAACACACTGACATTCATTCATGCAAATCTGTACCACTAGTAGAATTAATCATAAAGAGGGAGGGTAGAACATACATTGCATTTATATTACTGTTTTGGCAAATTGTGATTCATCATGAAAATGAGGGCTATAATGGGTAAGCAGTGGCCTAGTGACAAAGAGCCACATTCAGAGTATAATTAGATTGAGTATAACTTCCAAGATGTCTTAGTTTGAAAGACAGGNTCACGGGGCCGTGGCGGGCGGGCTGGGTCGGGATGGGCTGAAGCGGGACCCTCGGAGCGCTGGCAGCGGCAGGCACGCAGCCTGCGGTGGGAGACGAAATGTAACAGAAAACTCGACGGTCTCAGCAGGAGCTGTGGGGGTCAGGAGGACACGGGGTGCTGGATTAGAGCACAGCGCAAGAGCCCAAGGCAGCAGCGCACAGCAGCGGGGGCAGCCGGGCTTCTCTGTAGCCACAGCCGCACACAGCCGGGGAGATGCGCTCTCCAGGAAGGGAGAGGGGCTCGGGGTCCCGGGTTTTCCTCTGAAGTACCCAAAGAGATTGTGAGAGTTCTTTCCGGGTGTTGATATGGTCCCAGTGCAACGGCTGCTCTTAGGAACACAGGCTCATCCACAGCAGGAGAAGCAAGGCAGGGATGGGCTCTATCAGCAATGAATTCCCTTCTGTCTCTGAGCAGTAGCTCCAGCGTCCTCCTCCGAGGCTGAGAGAGCAGGAAGGAAACCCGGAGCTGCACCCATCCCCTTGCCCCAGCCCAAATATCGAGGTATCTCTGTCCTTCCCAGAGAAACCCCCAGGTAATGGCTGAGTAGCCAGCTGAACCCTCCCCGGAGCTGGGACAACTTCTTTGTCTCTGTTAAGTACTGGGTCGTTACTGTCTCCTAGCAACATATGGGAGAGAATTCCCCAAGAGAAAGAAAACAAAAAGGAAAAAATCCTAACTTCCAACAAAAGACTACATATTTAAAGACTTATAAGATTACAATGGGTCAGAAAAGAACTGCAGCTCCTCAAATTTTATCAGATTTAAATATAAAATTTTAATCAGATTTTAAAAAAATACGCAACTCTTTGGTTTTTTATATTTTCTGTCTCTTTTCACAATGTAAAATGACCTGTTCTTTATACTATTTTGCTAGGAAGTTTTTGAAGGTAAAATACATAAAGCCTTTTAAACTTCAATATTGTATACTCTAGGAATATCTATTCAGAATCGAAGATGGAAATTCCTGTATTTTAACAAGAACAGGTTTTTTTTCACAGGTGTCTTACTGGAGCATGGAAATGTTTTTCTAGACTGTTAGTGGAGATCACCACAAGATTTACATTGATTAAAAACCCAGGAGGTGTCAGGAAAGTTTGAGGTCCAGAAGTTCCTGGGAGGCCAGAGTACCTTTCACTGATTTTGAGTCTGTAGCCTGCAGAGCTGGCATGAACAGAAATTGCTTCAGGAGCTCAACTCTTTAGTACTATTACACTAATGCAGGCTAGGAACTGAATTCTGGTGACTAGTGTATTAAGCTCTTAAAATTTTGCTCAAGAAAAACACAAAGCGCTCCCTTCTTGTTATAAATACGTATTATAACATTGGCTTTTAGCAATTATTAAATGGGTGCTATATGTATAATATTAAAGTAACTTTGCTATATGGATACAGTTTTTATTTCTGCTATTAGCTAAACTTAGACATAGTAGTGAAATAGTTGACATGGTCATGCTTGTGGTAAGTGAACTGCCTGCTTGGTTGGGATAACATCTAATGAACATATGACGAAGATCCCTGCTACTGATACACCAACTATCAGCCCCTACAATCTGCAGAAAGTATGGACCAAAACCTGTGAAAAACGAGGCTCACTTCTCTAAGGTTTATTAATCATAAAATAATCGAGGAGTACAATAAAACAAAGCAGCTAGCTGGGTGTCTCCTGGCATGCTGCCAGAAAGAGCACACCTCAGGGTAAGATACATTTATTTAAATGCATTGACTTGTTACATATCCGTAAACCTTCACGC
>VWZN01017973.1:240710-251614 GCA_013396955.1 Regulus satrapa | reverse complement strand
CCAGGGATGGTGACGCCACCACCCCAGGAAAGCTATTCCAATGCCTGACAATAAAAAAGAAATGTTGATATCTAATCTGAATCTCCCCTGTCTCAGCTTTAGGCCATCTCCTCTTGTCCTCCTCCCACTGCAGGCACAGCAGGAGAGACCAAACCCCTCCTCACTACAGCCTCCTTTCAGGGAATTGGAGAGGGCAGTGAGGTCCCTCCTGAGCCTTCTCCAGGCTAAACAAACTCCCTGTTCCTCACAGGACATGTTTTATAGACCCTTCATGAGCCTTGTTGCCCCCCCCAGACATGTGCCAGTATCTCCATGTCCTTTTTTAAGTGAGGGCCCAGAACTGGGCACAGCACTCGAGCTGCAGCCACACCAGTGCAGGAAGATCATCACTTCCCAAATCTTACTGGTTACACCATTGCTGATCCATAGTCCAGGATGCCATTGGCCTTCTTGACCACCTGGGCACACACTGTCTCATGTTCAGCTGCTGCTGACCAGCACCCCCAGGTCCTTTTCTGACAGCTTTGCAGACACTCTTGCCCCCAGCCTGTAGTGCTGCCTGGTTTTAGTGTGGCCAAAGTATAGGAGCCAGCACTTGGTCCTGCTGATCCTCATACCACTGGCCCTAGCCCCTCAATTGAGCCTGTCCAGATGCCCCTGCAGCGCCCTCCTATCCTCCAGCAGATCAACGTGCCAACCCAACTTGATTTTATCTGCAAATTTGCTAATGATAGACTAAATGCCCTCCAGATCATGCCACAAAGGAATTTCAGTCTCTTTGTTCTTCACTAACCCTTACTATTATTGATATTTAATTTAGAGATTTATTAGAAAAACAACTACCCTAATGCTTAAGAAAGAGTTACAACTCTTTTACTTAGGGGTAAACTTTGACCAATGTGAAACCCTTGCATTCAAGAGAACACTGCTTAGAGCTCTTCTATACAGATACACATACGATGTGGTCAGTGCCTGTGAAAAAGGCCAGTAGCAACCTTTGATCCAGTTATTCACACTGCAGGACAAGCCTGACCTACCACACCATCACAGAGGAATACTACAGGAACAAAGCAACGCTCTTGAGACAATCAAGCAGCAGAGTATCTTTCAGAAGGCTGTCAGCTAATAGCATTCCATGCAAGTTTTAGTGCCTAAGCATTTTACAAGATTATTACCTATTCCGAGGTCCTGAGGTTATGTACCATAGCTGATAGCTACTTTTGAGTGTACTTATTCAATAAATCTCCATGAAGCAGATTTGCATTCAACAGTTTATTTATAATTGTAAAAGCACAGGTGTTACATTGAGTAATTGCATATTTGTTAGAATCTTACCTACTCAGAAGACTGGTGTGTGCAAAGACAAGAAAGTCATGCTTATATTTGCCCCCAGAAGTTTGTTGCTCTAGTATTTGTTCCCCTGTTCAGCTCAGTAAAATTTCCACAGAAACAGAGTGAGGAAGTATAGACACAGAGTAGCTGCAGTTATTGAAGTATATGAAGACAGTCCAACATCATCACAGAGGCCCTATACAACTACTGAAGGTAGATCTGCCTAGTATTTAAAAGAACAAAGCCTGGACTAGGCAACAAGCCAAGTTATAGGTCACTGAAGCCATTTGTATTTATAGCTTGTTATGAACAAGCAAATTGGTATTAACTTCATCACATCATTCCAAAAAGATATCAATGGGGTAAATATACACACACATATTTTGTAAAAAGATACATGTATGTATATACATTTTTTAAATAAGGCATGTATTTATTTCAGGCTCTTAAAACATTTTTCCATTCTTTTTTCCTATTAATACAGCATATGTTGCCATTTTATTGCTAAAGAAAGCATACCATCATTGCAAGCAGAACAGCATCAACACTGGCTTTAGTCAGCAGTCCAGTTTAGTTAATAAGGTTTAAGATATACATTAATACCACGGAAGAATGTTACTGTTACAGAAAAGCAGAAGACTAATTGAATTCTATTTAGATCGCACCAAATCATTCTCATGACATAGTCTGTGGTTAACAGTATAGACTAAGAGGCAGAACAGCACCATTCTGGAGCAACAGAAAGATACCTAAAATACTACTTCCCCATCTCTACTGAGTTGTTGTATTAAAAAAATACACAAGGGAAGGATGACAACACAACAGACTTCCTATTCTGCTCTAACAATGCTTTCTTCTGCAAGAAATGATGCAGGACTTTTGAGCTCATCCAAGGGTAAATCCTAATATGAATGAAAATGCACACGCCATTACCAATGTGTAACTAGTAATAGTTACTTGTTAGTGTGACTTACAAGGAGCACTCTCTAAGTTTTTTGTCAGCCTGCTTCAAGGAGATCCAGGTGTTCAACATGTTTGCTCGCAGTTTGGCCCACACTAAATGGTTGTTTAACCCAAATATCTGGGCAGCAAACTGGGCAGCTGCTTCAGGTGACAGAGTAGTAGGACAGCTAAGACCTGCAGAGAAGAGAATGCCACTTACTAAAGCATAGTTTATAGTCAAACAAAACATTTTCTTTGAAAAACAATTTAAGACGAGGCTGGTTTCAGCCTCCAGAAGTCACATGATCCAGTTTTAAAGCCAGTGAAGTGTCATGTGTTCCATTACTTTTAATATAACTGCTTTGTGGCATTTTAGACTAAAATTCATCATGCAAATTACTCCCTTAAACAGAGGCAAGAGACTTCTGAGCCTCCACTCCAGTTAGTAACAAAGTTAAAAATCATACAGGTAAAAATGCACTGAATTAGTAAATTGAGGATTATCTACACCAATTGTTGAGAAAGATACTATGTGATCTTTGATCATAAGGAAAACACATCAAAATTCAATTACTTAAATTCCCATTAATATTATTTTCAATTTCAGAATTAAATGTTTAGCAAGGATAAGCCAAGGTTTACTTTTTAAAGGAATATTCCCATGTAATCTTTGCTCTGTCTATTGGGCTTTTTGCCATTAAGAAGTCAAAGCCTGTGTGTGACATGTTTCCACAGACTTTGCTTGGTACTGATCCAGCTGCTTTTTCAGCGCTTTGCCCCCTCTGTGTACAGCAGACCAACAACAAAAAGCCAGAGCTAGATCAGAACAAGAGCATAAGTTGAAGATCATCTTACCGCTGGGTAGTCTGAGAGAGGACCACACGTCCTGAGTACCCCAGTCAGCTGAGAGTGGAGGGCAGTTGACAACTGGGTAAGCAGTGTTACCGGACATTACTGGCCCCAAACCATTGCTTCTGCCAGCTACTGCAACAAACACTGTTGGGATTCCATCTCCTGGTGGGGAGGAAGACATTCAGAGATAAGCAATCCACCTTGTTCTCTCCTACTTGCTTTCATGGGAACTTTGTCTGAGTTCACAACTGTGTTTGCAGTTATCTTTTCAATTCCGTTACATGGCACTAACATTTTGCATTCAACTTCCTCCTTCACAGAAATATCTTCTAAGAAATCCTACATCCTTAAATCCCAGCTACTGTTTACCATAGCTGAAATTAGCATTTCTTATTCTGCCTCTGAGGGGAAGTCTCAGTATCAGAGGGAGAGGTGCTGCTTAGCTTTGTAGAGAACATAACCATTAAACCTCTGGCATCTGTAAGTGTTCCTCCCTTTAAATCTGAAACAGTTCACCTCTAAGTGAGTGTTTAAACTATGGTTACCACATTTGTAGTTTCACCAAGTAGAATGGTATGCACAGAATGTGTATACTCCCACAAAAATAAATAATTCCTGTATTTCCTCTGCTAGGCTATAAACACTTTTGAAGAGATGTTAAGTCTTCTTGGCAAAGAGTAATTTAAAGAAAGTATCTTTTTCTCATGGTATTTTCTCATGGCATTTAAAGTAATAAGCAAGAATATTTTCATCAAACAGAAAAACATGGTGGGAGCAACATATATGCCTAATATAACACGTAAGAAAATTCAGTCAGCTAGAGAGTCTGTTGTTCTTGTTTCAGAAACACTGCCATCGTCAGCAAGATGCTACAATAAATCTATTAACGTGATCAAGGCTTGGACAAAGCAGTTCTGATACTAGGATAAAAGCAGAGGTTAGACTTGGAGTAATGGAAGTTGTGGCAGGGCAGTAGGACAATACATTACTCCAAAATTACTTAGAACAGTCACGCTACTAGCAAGTGTTAAACATAATTTTAATGGCTCGCTGTTCTGTTTAACAAAAAAATGGAAAAACCCCGCATAAATCTTTTAAGTTGCCAAGTCATTCTGAAATATGATGCTGTGTCAATCCAAATCAGTATTTCTTGGCATTTACCTTCATATTCTGCTTTGATCCTCAGGGTTTCATCTGGCCCTTTGTGAGCAGAGGTCACTCTTAATTCACAAGGAATTCCAAAGGTTGCACATGCCTTTTTTATTTTTTCACAGTGACTGAGGTCAGAAGAAGATCCCATTAACACCACAACTCTACCTTGGCTCTTTGATTTTAGAAGCAACTAGAGAAAAGAATGGAGAGGGAGAAGGGAAATAAAAGCAGTCAATAAGATTGAAGGTACACAGTTATCAAAGTCTAGATGTGTTGTTCATAAAAACAGGTACCTCCACTCTTTCTGAAACCCATTCAAAGTTTCTCTTAACCATTTGCAGTGCTTCAGGAGTCACTTCTTTCAGGTCCCGATAGGACTGACAAAAAATGAAAATAAAAGCATTGAAATGTTGTAGTTTAACCCTAGCCAGCAGCCAAGCCCCACACAGCCTCTCACCCACTCCCCCACCAGAGCTCAGGGAGAGAATTTGAAAGGCAGAATTTAGAAAAAACTCATGGGTTGCAATAAAGACAGTTTATTAAGCAAAGCAAAAGCTGCACGTGCAAGCAAAACAAAACAAGGGATTCATTCCCTGCTTCCCATGGGCAGGCAGGTGTTCAGCCATCTCCAGGACAGCAGGGCCATATCACAGATAACCGTGACTTGGAAAGACAAAATGCCATCAACTCCCAGTGTCTCCCCACAACGCCCTCTTCCTTCCCCCACACATATACTGAGCACGATGTCACATGGTCTGGAATGTCCCTTTGGTCAGTTGGGGTCACCTGTCCCAGCTGTGTCTCCTCCCAACCTCCCTCACACCCCCAGCTTCTTTGCCAGTGTGGCAGCACCAAAAGCAGAAAAGGCCTTGGCGTCTGTGTCAGCCCTGCTCAGCAATAACAAAAACATCTTTTTATTATCAACCTTGTGTTCAGCACAAATCCAAAACACAGCCCCATATTAGCCATTGTCAGGAAAAATAACCCTACCCCGGCCAAAACCAGCAGATGAATTTAATCTGGTTTGGGTATACAAAAGACTAATTTTGCTACCATAATTAATACAAACTATTATTATACCTCAAATGAAATACTTAGACTATTTCTAGCAATTCCAGGCATAAACAGCCAATTTATGGCCATTTACAACACAAAAGACTTTCAGCCACAAGGGCATTAAGGTTTGGAAGATTTTCCAAAGGGAAAATTTTCCACAGGGAAAATTTAAGGAAAAAATACTTCTTTAAAACTGGATTTGTAATGACATGATTGCCTGCAGTAGCACTGTACCAACCTAAGTTCTACATGATATTATCATGTACATTATTTAGAGGGCTGTCAGAGCAATCCACTCAAGCATGCTACTACACAATTCAGGTCAAGTAAACAACAGAGCAGTTTTGCTTAATACCCTTCCTCCCATATATACTTTAAAATCTTCCCCTGTGGCTTACAACACTTTCTCTCACAGGGTCTCTGTCACTAGTCTCAACAACCATGACAAACTCCTGGCAGCAGCATTCCCAAAGCAGTTCCTTCGTAACTAGTCATCTGGTAATTCAGAGTTATTTGAGAAGTGTAAATGCTGTAGGACAAGTTCTGTTTCAAACTTCTTTACAGGCCTCACATGTGGGGACACTCTATTAGTAACACTTTTGGAGGCAACATTATTGAATTCATGGTTAATGAAAATAAGTAACAAAGAAAAGCATCTTCACTGTAGGTGGCTCCTAAGTATCACCAGATCTCAACTAGTAGGGGATACCCCTCTGAATAAACTGAGCAACTTGGAGGCAGACCTGAGAACCAAAGCTTCTATTCTTCCCACTGATCTGTTATCCAACTATTTTATTATTATTGGCACAAGTCAGAAATCCTTATCATTCCTGGAAACCCCACACGTCCATCATGACAGCTCCAGTCAACGGTGCTGTTGGGTATTCCACCTGAAGATGCACAGACAGAAGACTTTTCTTCTACCACAAACCAGATAAACTATTTAATGAGAAACAGGCTTGGACACAAGGTACCATACAAACTACTCCATAACAGGATAAGATCATCTAGGAAAAGCCACTCTGAAAGCAGATGTTAAACTGTAGGCTTTACTGTCTTCATTCTTCTCCCCTGCTCCCTTAGAAGGTAAAGATTAAAACATCACCTGTTTGTCCTTTTGCTGGCTTCTGTCTCCTGCTGGCCACAGTCTCCACGAATCATTGTCAATAACATCAGCAAGAACAATTTCCTTTGTCAGCACATTAACACCAAATTCAATCTAAAAAGACAGTAAGAATCCTATTTTAGTAATTATACAGTGGTATTTTTCCTGTCAAAACTAGGATCATGAGAAATTGGATTCTTATACCTTCAGGTCTACAAGAGTGCAGTTTTGGGGCTGCCATGCTTTTTCTAGGATCTCAAAAATGGCTTGAGTAGAACGAGACATAATGTCCACTTCAGTCTGGCCAATAGTAAGTCCAGCAAAACAGAATTTTGCTTCAATTATTTGTTCTTCAGACCACTGTGGGTCATTGTTAGCATCATCCTGTTAAGAAAACCCAGAACAAATACATGATGGATTTAAGCTTGCTATAAGAGGAAAATAGCCATTAAAAGATACAAGGTTTTGTTTGGTTTATTTTCCCAAGTAACAAACACAGGCTTCAAACTAGTATTTTATGATTAGCATTAAAAAAATGACAGTAACATTGAAAACACTTGCTGGAACACCTGACCATCTTTAAGAGTAACACCACAAACATTTCGGATTACAATTCACCAGATACATCTTTCAGCACACATTCCCAAAGAAGTTCAGAATCCTAAATGACTAACTAGCTACTTACCATCACCAGGCGAGTAATGTTTATTTTAATTTCTTCAAATATATCAACACATCTGTTTCAACTGATGCCTTATGCTTATGCCAGAAGCTCTTATACCTACATTTTTTTACTTTTAAGTACAGTTTGGTTTGTTAGTCTTTGATTGCACTGTGAGCTACTACTGCACGGACTTTGGAAAAAACAGCAATTGGACAAGAATGCAAGAAAACATTAGAATGGCAAAACTACTGATAGTGAGAGGACTGGTGAGTCACTAGCACTACTTGCTTTATCTGTCAGCCTTTTAAAGGAGATAATACAGAATTCCAGCTCTGCTTAAGTTTGATTAACATCACAGGAAAGGAAACTTACCTTGTAAAACATCTCAATTTTGGGTGGGTAAAACTTATATCCTTCCTTGACACCAGGGTTTCTCTTGAGGAAGGAGCCAGTAGCAATTCTTCTGCACACCCATTCAATCGGGATCATTTCACAGTGAGCTGCTATGAACGCTGTGTCACTCTGTTTCCTGACAAAAGCTGTTTTGATTCCTAAATAAAAAAATGGCAGCTTAATTCCAGTAGTAGGCACACTCCACAGTTAAAACAGTAGCCCCGAACATCTTTAAGTGCACCTCTATTTTGTTCTTCCCTGGCCTTAAGGGACACACTGAATCTTTTCAGGGTATTTTAAGCTCACTCCAGTCTTACAGAAGACTGGATACAAAAGTATCTTCCACAAGTCATTAGTTTTGCCAATTTTATCATAAAACACTTACCTGTAACTCAGAAATTTCATTATTTGAAATAACTTTGTTCACAGAGCCTTACAAAATTAAATCTATCCTTCATAATGTTTTTGTTAAAAAAAAATTAGCAGCAACCAAGTACCCAACCATGTTCTCCGGTGAAAGAATCATTACAGATCAAACAGTAATTGGAGCCTTTCAAAGGAATAACAAAGCACAGCAGTCTTTACTACTTTGCTTAATAAAAGCAGATGGGGCAGAGAGAATGGCTGTGTCCTTCCTTTCATCGCAAACGAAGTTATTTAGGACACTAGATCTTGGTGATTCATTAGGCAAAAGACAGATTCAGATGCATGTGTGCTCAAACCTGCTGCAACAAGTCCACCTTCTTACGTAATTGCAAGATGATGGATGACCCCATATTAAAAAAGGACAGCCAGCATGCAGATCACCACTTTAAGTGCAAAATGGCTCTTTCTTCAATTTCACTCTTGAGGAAAATCCCATCTTTACCCACAACTGCTGCCCATAAGTAAAACCTTACAAAAGGAAGGCCTTGTAAAATGACTCAGGCCTGTTACTTCGGCTAAGCAGGCAAGGACTATGGGAAATTGGCTCAGCTGAACTAGAGGCAGAAAAACAAGTTATATAACCACTGTGTGTTCACATTGTGGTGTATGGTAGTTGGTTGAATTATCTTTGCTATGATTTAAAACTGTGTAGCTGATAAAGATCTGGCTGCTTAAAAAGGCCGGGTTTTTGCAATACAGCAGCTCTCTTTTTGCACCTGCCAGGGGACTCTGCGTTGCTTTGCACGCCTGACCAGGGCAAGACAACTGCCAAGCCAAATCAGCATCTGCCAGAAACAGAAGGCAAAGGAGCTGCACTTAGTCAAACCAAGCAGTTCTGTTCCATTCCACTTCCAGAACCATAAAGGAAGAAACCAAAAGTCTAAAAATATGAATGTTTATTTAAAGTTCGGTGCATTTCCTTCAAAGGCAGAATTATTTAAATGATCAAATGCACATTAAGGCCCCTGTCTGGTTCACTACTAGTTTTCATGGGTGCTTTTCAGATGTGTGCTTTTGCTAGGCTGACAATAGCTCTATTAGAAAAGGGAGAGAAACTTTAACAGAACTTTGTAAATCATCACCTCTGAAAGAATAGGCAAAGAAGAGTTGTGCAAGGCAAACAAACAAACACGCTCTACAATGAGGCATTCCCACTATCTGCATTTACACCACTCAAATAAGGAAACTGGAGAAGAACCCTGAAAGCTGTTTTGTTGCTTTAAAATGCAGCTTCAGTTTACTCAGCATGTTTTTCCATGGCACTTGTGGAAGTTATGAGTACGAGCCACTCACAGATTTTTGAGATGTCAACAGAATGGCTTCTTCATGTTAAACGTGCACATCTATAGGATATTAAGTATTTTGATTGTTATCTTAACTATTGCCATTTAAAAATTAGGCAAAACAGGTCACTAATTGCTCCTAAATTAAAAGAAGAAATTTTAATCAACTGCAAATATAATCAAATACCTAAAAGGCTTCTTAGTACTGTTTATACAACAGGCTTCCCAAGAAAGCCACTGACTCACAATTATACTTAATTACTTAGTATATATTTCTGTGTAAGTAGTCCTTAAAATATGGACTGAGACAAAGTTATAACTCTAGAGAACCCATCTTTCTCTTCCCCATATGAAACATGCTAGGATTTCAGTCTGAGAGCTATCACTACACCTTAGAACAGATAATAAAAATTCTAAAGTAACTCAGCTGGTGTCTGAAGAGTCTCTGTGTGAATGTTTCAAAGCATATGGACCACACAGCTATAAGCAATCTTAAGTAAGTTTACTAGTGCCTGTATTCTAGCACAGTTAGCAGACTCCCAGCACTAATGTCTCTTTGCACCATGCAAACTACTCAAAGACACTTCAAAATGCTTTCTCAAAGCAAAGCTACTGGCTCCACTTTTGGAAGCGTGGGGCAAAACTTACTTGAGTGACTTAAGTTACATCCTCCATGAAAACTCACTGCTAGCATCAGAAATACTTTTGAAGTAAAGATTAAGCTCCCGATCAATTCAATACACACCGATAAATGTATTTAGCAATGTGGTTTTTGCAAGTGTTACTGCAAAGCTTACAGGAAGTTTATGCCGCTATAACACACAACGGAGGGCAGGGGGAAAGACACTCTAATGTTTCAGCTAACATACACAGATTTCACACAGCCCAGACACAGTGTGGTAGTGTCACTAGCTAGAAGTGTATTCTATGCATGCAGAGGTAGTAAAGCAAGGCAGATCCCGCCCAGAGTTACAGGTAAGGGAGATGCAGGGTATGGAAGAACTGAGAAAAGCAGAGGGGAGGGGATTAGGGGCGTGTCCAAATAAGCAGGAGAAACTATTGCAGTTATCTGCAACACTAGATTACTGCAAATTCTCTCCTGTTCCGAACGTTCAAGTCACTAACTCAGCTTTAAAGTACCAGAGAGAAAAGCATAATTAAAAACTAATAGAAAAGAGACTCAAAAAACACGATAGCCTCGAGGCAGGGTGAACTCTTTCATAAAATATTGTTTTGTAATAATGCCTGTAACGTACAAGCACATGCTCTACCTTTAAAGTACTTACCAGCTTCCTGAAGCAGCTGAAACACACAGCTTGTCGTTGTGTTGGAAATGGCAGCCTTCCCTTCCATTCGGTCCTTTCTGGCTGCATTTCCCGCCGTTATTTGGTCTTTTGACTGCATGAGAACACATCCCGGGATATCTGGCAGCTCGTACACTTCTTTCGTTTTACCTTCATTAACTTTTTTGCCAAGTTTCAGGTCTAGAGAAACAAAAAGCAAAACAAAACAAAACAAAGTACTGTTTACATCCCAAAGACTTGTTTACTTTCGCACGCAAATCCACCACCTTCGAGTCCACGGGGATCCAGCAGGACCCCGCGCTGCGGTCCCTGGCCACGAGGAGCTGCCCGAACCCCGACCCATGGGGCGATGTGGCCACGTTCCCCCTAACAGTGAGGCCGAAAGCCTCGCTCAA
>VWZN01017973.1:211337-239628 GCA_013396955.1 Regulus satrapa | reverse complement strand
CGCAGCCCCGGGGATGCGCCCGCCGCCCGGTCCCAGCCACGCCGGGCAGTGCCCTCCTGCCGGAGTGGCGCCGAGGCCCGGCCTCAGTCTCGAGATGCTCACCTTAAAAGTGTAAGCCGCACAATCCGAGGCTACCGAAAAGGAATAGTTCTTAAGCGCTTTTAGGCTCCTACTAGCGGTAGTGGTTTAGGTTCCATCATCGTGATACAATAAAACTTCTACCCGACACGTCTACGGCAACGTGCGACCGACCTGATTCACAGTCATCCGTGTGGATGCAGAGCTACAGAATAAAGTTTGGCTTCTGCTTCCGTTTGGTTGCTATTCAAAATAATAATGTTATGGACTGACATACACCAGTCATTTTTTCAGTGGTGTCAGAAGGGGATATCCTCCTTGTGGGAGCACATGCACACACAGCCAGACACGCACAAGCTCGTTTAGTAGTACACGCTGAGCCTGTTTGCTGTGCTTGACTTCACAGCTGCAAAAAGTGCGCTAAATAACCACATTCCTGACTGTCTAGGTAGGTGGGCTGCTTTGGTAACCTGGCTGTGGTTTAGTACACATGCATGCACTGAATAGATTAAAATATATTCTTCGTATTTCTGAAGTCACAGACATGTAAATGTTGCTCTGAAATTGGTTTTGGACCAACAACAGAAAATCGTTTACATGGAGATTTTCTGTTTAATACAGTAGAGTTTAATATACTTTTCCTGGTAAAATGCTGCATCCCTACTGACTCTCATATGCTAGTAATTCACTTTCGGCTGCATGTATATATATTTGCCAGTGTCCACCAAAAAGTTTTTATTGGGAGTGATAGAGGCAAAATCCCAGGAGCAGAACCATGGTTTTAATGTAAAATGAAACAATAGTCTCATTTTAACTTGTGCTATTTTTCTGTGAAGAGGCTGGAAAAAAATCTCACCTTGTCTGTGCTTACAGTTACACTGGTGGATGTGGAGTATCTTAGGTGGAAATAAAATGATTAAAGCGTTTTCATTACTTTGCATCTTATTATCGCAATTTTCATTGCAACCTTATTTCAGCTTTTCAAAATGCTTTGGTTTTTTTTTTTTCTTTGATGGGCACTTGACAAATATATTAAATTTGCTTGAGCTTCTTAATATCAGATATCCCCCGTGGAGGACACAACTGTACACAGCAATACTTATACTATGATTGAAATACACCATTCATTCACAAATTCTACAGGAAGCTATGCACCTAGAGGCATATATGCACAACCTCTGATTCTGATCTGACCCAGTAATGGTCAAGATTTTTAAGGGCTGCTTTCCTAAATGCATAAGCATTGCACTTGTAGAAGTGAAACAGTCTGTTCCATTCGGTATACTTTTGCAAGCACTCAATAAAATTCTGTTAAATAGCTGAGATGTTACTTTGCTAATTTATCTCTTTGCGTTTTTTCCTATTATGATGGGTAAAAAAGCTAGCATCCCGATCAGGAAGTAATAGGGTAACAGCTATTTTTCTTCCTACTTTTTGTAATGTCTCTTGAAAACCAGAGTTAAAGTTCAGCATTAGCTGAATCAGTGAACTGCATTAGGCCCATGGTTTTAAAATTAAAACTAAGACATATCTCTTAATCATGGGCCTTTAAAAATAAGTAAATATGAAAGAAGATTATGGTAAATATTAATGGGCCATCCAAGTCAGGCCTGAGCGACTGACTGAAATTTGACTGGCCACTAGAAAATATAGTCCTTAGACATAACCTGCAAATTAGTAAGGATATTTATGTAATGATTGCTTCGATGATGGTCTTTGATATAAGCATGCTCTTCTATGTGCAGATTAGTCCTGTGCAATAAATTGAATTACAGAATTGGGCCCTTAATTTGTCTTAGATTTTAAAATTTGGAATATTAAAGTATGGCATTGTATCAAGCTGCATTTCTGAGATGCCTGGGCCAAAAAGGGGAGAATAATTTCTAATCTTTGAAATATTACCTGTATGTGTAAAAATCCAGAGTATTTGTTAGATGGCACCAAAACATGCAGCATAAATTCTTTGTGCTTTGTGTTCTGATACAGCTGGTTGCAGCAAGATGAAGGACTTTACTGTTTCTGATAAATGGCCAATAATGAGTTTATCATTTGTATTACTATGGCACTGAAGAGATTTTCTTCAGTGGGGATGTTTGCAGCTGAAAACTTGAAACTCTGTAAGCTGAATCAAGCCACCAAAATATTTAAGCATGTGTTCAGTGGTTTGTGTGAGGGAATACTTGCTGCTTCACTCACTGAAACAGTTGTGAATGAAAAATTGATGTGTATATATGAGCAAAGTTCAGGAGCCCACAGGTCGGCTCATCAGCAAAGACCAAAGATAAACTTGTAATTTCACTATTTTGACATTAGCAGAAACAACCTTAAAAGTTGTTTGGGGTTGCTTTTTTTTTTTTTTAATAATTAAAAAGCAGCTGCTAGTTGTTGAGGCTTAAATTCTGACTCCTTTGTAGCAGAAGTCAGAGCACAGCTTTTTATTGGCTTTAACTTTATAAAGGTGTACTGTGAATTAAAATGAAAACCAGTATATTCCTACTCACAGTCTAATCAAGGCCTTCCACACACTAAGAACATTTTATCAAGTTAACTTGACACTATGGTAACATTCTACAGCAATGTTAGCAGCAAATTCTCATTATGTTTGAAACTTTTAATTCTGCTCATGCAAATCATGTTACTCTGGCATCAACATTAACAAGGGTTAAAAGTCAGTGGTTTAAATCATCTCAGCATTTTGCAAGTCAGGGAACAAAGTCACTGCAAAATCCACTGACAGCATGCCAAAATAAAATCAGAGGATATTGGTAAGGAGAGGATTTTCTTGGGGGCGGTGAGGGAGGGAGGAGGAGTTACTCTGAATTACAAATCTAGTAGACGTCATTTGAGTCCTTGACCAGGCCAGATTTGCAAAGTTAATCTCCGAGGAAGTGTGATTTCTGTGTAACTTTTTGCAAAATTCTCTGGAAAATATTTTTGGCAGTAATACTGTGTATTGAAACCTGGGTGTACCAGCTTTGTACTCATTTTTAGACAAAGTCTTTAAAAGCCCTCTTCTATGAAAGTGGAAGTCCCATTAAGTCAGGGAATATTTCTTGTCTCAGCTGGGCCTAGTATGGAACTTGTTATCAATGGAGGCTTAGCCAGTGTGCTTTTTGATACTTTTCCTGTTACTGTCCATTATTAAAACCCATATAACAGAACCCAGATAATCACCAATGTAATTTAAGACACTTAACTTCTCTTTCAGTCTAGTAAAGTCACTGGTTGCTTCCCATTAGCCAAATACCTGCATTCAATATAGCACAATCAAAGTATTTATCTATGGTTTACATACATCTTTAATACAATATAGGGGTTTTTTTAAAGGCTATTTAGCAAGCCATTGGAACTGTGATTTACACTGTGATTCTTTCAATCAAAAAGCTTAAAATTGCAATAGTATTTGGATAGAAATTTTCTGAGGAACTCAGATATACTACAAGTAATGATTCTGATAATTTGGTATGTAAAGTACTTATCTTTTCATCTCAGGAACACATTATTACTTCAACATATCCCTCATTCCCAGGTGCAAGAAGTGCAGTGTCAAATATCTTAATTGTCTAAATACCAAATATTGCAATTTACATATTTCTATGTAAATTCCCTATGGAATATACAGGGTAAGATGTTTGCCTAGCTAGTTATGGAGTCTATATGCTATTTTAAAAGAATATTAGAGTTCTATGTGCTGGTCCAACATTCTGAGTACTTTCAGACACAGAATGTAGATGTAAGAATCTTTCATTTAGTTCTATCTTGGTTCAAGTTTTTCGCCCTTGTGTGCTGCAGGTGATGACAGCCTGGCTTAATAACATTCTGCAAAGCTTGCTCCTGCAAGAAGAGAGGAGGAGCAAGGCCTTTTTGCTGTGATGTGCTCCTTCCATCTGCTAGGTTGCTTTACATAACATCCAGCAGGGCTCAGTTTCCTGCACACTCATTTTTGTGAAAGTGAAGAGAAGCTATGTCTCATTCTAACCAAGCTGAGGTCTCTTCAATGTACATGTCACAAAATGTAGTCCAGTCTAAGCTGTTATCTCCGAATGTGGAGTAACCAGCTGGAATAAGATCATGTAAGAAGGAGTGGGAAAACCAGGAGGGAAATGGTGCCAAGCAAGAGATGGAAGAGGACATTTTTGAGGCAGCCATTGTTTTTATTTTGGCCAACAGACTTCCCAGTACATTAACCTAGCTAGAGAGCTGGGGTGAGACATTCTTCTTCACTTTGACTGTAGGTAAGTCATCCATGTAGGCATTATACAGCTCTCCAGTAATTTTCACAGTTGCCTAGTCTGCCCATACCTTAAATTTGAGCCTCGTGCATGGAGGGAGGGATATATGCAGCAACCTGTGTTACCACTGGGTAGTTCTCTCTTGGCTTCACTGTCTGCCATGTCTTACATTACCATTCCCATTTTTTTAAAAAAGGCAGGGTTGTTCGAAGGGGCTTTTTTTTTAGGTTAGCTTTAATTTAAATCAGGTCTGTCAGCTGGGTAGCCAATGAAGGATGAGTCCAAAGGCAGAGTCTTTAAAGTCAATAATGCAGATAGTGCTTGTGGGTCCACCATCCCTGCAAGCATTTCTGCTTCCTGAAGCTCATTCTCAAAGTCTTTGGCCCAAACAGTTTCTCAAATAATCTAAAATGGCATTCAGAGGACTTTCCAAAATAACAGCCCTATCAAAGATGTGTAAAGTGACCCATTCATCATAGTGAATGAGTGTGTTTTAGAAAAGAATGAAGCTTTTGAATGTAGGTCAGAGTGGTAATAGTTCCATTTATTTGCTACAACTCAAAAATCTCAGTGTTGACATTTGCAAACTGGAAAGGAGACAGATTTGCCTTCACGCTAATCTTAATGGCCCTCCAGCAATAATGCAGGTACTTGAGGAGGGAGAAGACCAAAAATCTCTGTTATTTGTAGGATTAATATTTTCACTGTCATTACTTGGTTTTGATTATTAAGCTGGAACATTTTCATGATGTAATTTGTATTAAGATTCCTGGAATCAGTTACATGGACATGATTACTTGGTCTGGCCTTTCTATTGAGGATCTATGTCTAAGAAAGGTTCTCCTCCCAAACCACTGCAGTGTTGTGGTAGTTCCCAACACGTAACCACTTAGTAGGTGTCAGATGGTGTCCCACGTTCCATGTCACTGGCCCATAAGTGTGTCTGGATTAAATATTATGTGTCTGCAATAAATGTAAAGCTGTGAGCACAGACAGCAGAGCCACAGTAAAAGCTTAAGTGAATATAAAAATACACTGAAAGCATGAGTTGGATTAACTAATACTATTTCTAAAGGGACTGTGTTGAGAAATCCTTTGACCTAGCAACATTCTATTTAGCCTTTTGTCACTGCTCCTAGGGATGCTGTCCAAAGGAGGCAGATCATAGCTCTAGACAACCATAATTCTAAACGTGCAACATTGCTGATAATTTTATCTCTAAGCAAAAAGTTATGTGAAATCATAACTACAACCACAGTGAAGAAAGGTTGTCTTGCTACCACTTTGTCTCGAGTAAATTAATTGTTATCTGTCTAAACGGGGCACACAAATATCAGATGATGCCAAATGCCCCATCTTTCACCTGATATTTCTTACCGGTTTTGAACAGCAATAAAAGAACAGCAGGGCAAAAGAGAGCTTTCTGACAAAACATTTACAAAAAGCAAACTTTGTAGTCACAAAGCAGAATAGAAGAGGAATCCCACACAAAGGGAGGTCCACCTTCTTTGGATATTTGTTTGTCAGATAAATCCTGCTCTCTGAAAAGTTGTCTGAGGAAAAAAACCCTTTACTTGGAAAGTAAACATACTTATGTTCTTTTTATTCTGTCAGTTCTTGCTTCATGTCTACCACCTAGTGTTGACATGAGCAATTTCCAAGTAAAGGCTGCAAGTGTGCTCTGCAATTCTATATGCTCTGACCTGCTAAGAGTTCAGCAAATCATTTGCTTAAGCACTTTTGTGTTGTTTTAACCTCTCAGCATTTACAAACACATATATATTCTTGAAAGGTCTGTTGATTTTAATGAATTAAAAGTCTTTATTTTTTATTTTCTGGAAGAAGATAAAGGAGGGTTTTGGGGCCATTGTATTGAATGACAGCAAGGTTTGGAAATATTTGTATCCTTGTGCATCATGCAGAATTTCAAGTGAAGTTTGTCATTTCTGCAGTGTTAACTGCTTCCCTCAGGTTAGTATGTCTTCTAAAAGGACTGGGACACTGCAACAAAAATAACTTTTCAGCTGTTCAGAGTTAGGCCTGGCACATTTGGGAACTTGCTGAGCTACTTCAACTCATACAGAAAAACCATTTAGGATTTTTTCTTACTAGAAAAGGCCTTGTGGGCTAGTCTTGTCTGAGGTTAGTGAATTGAACTGAATCCAGCAAGAACTGGATTACTCAGAGTAGCATGGAGGGGAATCTTGTTTAAAAGAGATATCAAGTCAGTTTCAGCTGTGCACTCTTGAAACAAGGTAGAGCAAAACATGTAAGTTACCCATATTATTTTCAGTACAGTTAGTTCAAATAACTTAGATAATAATTGAACTAAACTTTTAAATGTACTGTTGCAAAGTGGGGGGGGTCACACGTTTTTCTGGTTCACGTGTGGAAGGAGTAACTTGTGATTTTAGTAATGTGGGAATGGTGAGGTCTTCAGCTGACTCAGCATGTTCTATAGGGATACCTGACTGTTGTGATGGCAGGGGCAAACCTTGGCCTCCTTCCAAAGACAACACTTCTGTATGCAAGTAATACAATGCAAGTTCAAGGATGTACCTTTGAACCAAGAAAGATTTTTTTTAAGTCCATGATGATAATAGTGATGATAATAGTATTGTTGGAAATGATAGTTTCGGTGATGATATTACAAACTAAAGGTTTATAGTGGGAATTCAATGTAAAATGTGAAAAGTGGTAGATAGGCATACATTGGATGGGATTTAGGCCTCCGTGTGCAAATAAACCTGGTGGCTGTTGCTGCTGCAATAAGGACTTGACTGTTTGACTTGAGTTGTGTTTTTTTATGTGACCAGAACTGACCTGGCTTTTGCTGGGCTGTGTAGGTCTATACCCAAACATGACTGAGATCCAGAAAGTTGTTTTGCTGGAATACACTGAAAGAAAAGCCCTGCAAATGTAATAGAGACCACGAAGTACTTACACAGCCACAAAATGAAGTGGTGGCTAGTAGGATTTTTGCAGAATAACAGTTATGATATTGCATTTGTCTCTTAGCATGTCATTGTTCCAGCACTGTTTATGCTTGTTGTGGGTTACTGGACATAACAGACCCCTTGCCCAGTAGAGAACAGGGACCATAACTCATGACTGCCCCTTCTACATAGGCATCCATTCTTTGTAATTTCTTTCTGGCGCACTGAATTCTCCAGTTCAGTGTTGCACATTGCTGCAAGCCTTCAGCAGGCAGAGGGGGACATTCCCCCTCACCAGCATAAGCAGGGGGAGAGGCTAGGAGGAGGGTAAATGCTGGTTAAGGAGTTAAGAGTTGTGTGTTCCCCACCAGCCCTGCCTAACCAAGAGCTTCTCCTATGGCTTCAACTCTTTGGTTAATTGCAGAGGACTAACTTGTTAGGAAGACTGTGGAGATGGTAATTGGAAATGATGGGATGAAATTTTAACTACATGTTTTCTTTGATCAGTTTAAGGTATTATTCTCTTTCAATTAAGGCTGTTAATTGTGGCATGTAGGTGAACCAAGATTTATAGGCAGAGGTCATATTTTTTTATTCAACTAACTGACATCACTGCTAAAAGCTCATAGTTAAGGATTATAATGGCCACTCACACCTTGTTTTAGTTTAAATGACTGAAGGTGACTATTAAAGGAAAGCAAGCATCTACTCATCTGGGTAACCTACATTCTGAAGTATTTCATTTCATACTACTTGACAGAATCTATTTGCATGTTAATTCCATAGAAAGTTCAGGAAACCAACCTGTTGTATGACTGATGGATCAGCATACAGCTGTGTTCTGTTGAGGTCTTGCATTTCTTCCTGCTTACAAAGCCTTTCAAAGAGTAACTTTTTGCCTTCTGTTACTGTGTGCACTCTCTCTGTTAATAGTTTTTGGAAGTGGAGTATGGTGTTTTCAGAAGCACTTTTCTTAAGTGGAACAGGTGACACCTCTGTGGACAAAAGCAAAGTACGTGGTTAGAGTGCACAAGTCAATGAACTGCTGACACTGAAGTTTAGCACATGCTGGATTTTCCTAAAGCTGTTCTTCTGATCTGCTCTTTTGGCAGGCAATGCCTGGTGTTGTATAAGAGATCATTGTATAATGGAGAGCAGGAATGCAGCAGACCCTGTGAAAATCACTTATATCTCAAACTTTCAGTTTTGCCTAGCTACAGCTCTCTCCAAGAGGTACTTACATAATAGGCAATAAATTATAGTCTACTTAATCACACAGAGTGATTCAATACAATGTTAGTACAGCTTGTGGTAGTGAGCTACATGAGTGGAATTAAAAAATGAAATGTTAAGATCATTTATCTTCATCTGTAGATATCATTTTAGTATTAAAAATAGTGGTGAGTTCCTTAAAATTAAGTTTTTTGTTCCTCATTTGAGGATTTGATTTTGTTTGGGGCCTGTCAGTTTTGCAGGAAGAAAAATAAGCTGCTGACCTTCTCCATATCAGACCACATATTTCTGTCCTTTCCATCATTTTTTTCTCTCTATGAATCTCTCTTGTATCTTGTCTTTGACACAGCTGTCTTAACCTGTTTTCTTGTGTACAAGACACAAGATAAATACACATTAGGCATGTTTACAACACAGTAGTGTAATATGAGGGACTCACATCCATGACTGTCTGTCCCTACTTTCCCATAAGCAACACAATGGAGACATATTGTTTGTTAAATACTATATTTTCTTTGCATATCATTCTTATAAATCAATAAGTTTTTCCTGATGTTTACCTCATTTATACCAGGGATGAGGACTGAAATAAATAAATTGCAATTTTCCTTATGTCAACATTTTTATCAGAACTTTTATTTTGCCAGTTGTTGTGGGTGAGAGAAGAATGTTGGTTTGGAGCTTGATGTTAAGTTCTAGGATTATGGGGTTTTTTTACTGTTTGAATACAGGATATAAGAATCTGGCATCCAATTCAACAGCAGTGTATAGATGCTTTTAAAAGTCTGTAGCTCTTACCATCATTCCACGTTTTTCTCTTGATACTCAAAGATCCTGTGTTTGCTGTAGCATCTCCCACTGAAACTTAGAAGAGAAAAACAAGGTGACTAAGTGTTTTGTTAAGCTTCTCAAGGCAGTCAGTCACACACCAAAAACTTTTATATTACAAAAGCAAATATCCTAGGACAAAACACATTTATTTGGCATATGCCTCAAACAGATTAGTAACTGAAGCTTCTTTTCTGAAAGGTTATTCTTTTACTGGCCACTCCATCAGTATTCAGAGATTACACAGTCCTTTTCCAGCATGCTAAAATGTAAAACAGACAGGTTGGTTGTTGCTGTTGACAACATGCTTGGTGTTGTCTACTCTCCCATTCATGGAGAGTAGAAATGAGCAGTAATATATTCAGTTTCCATATTTGGGAGAAAATAAATGTCTTGAGAATGTGACTGAGCACAAGAGTGAGGCAAGGCAGAACTGTCACCCCACAGCTCTATGGATGTCATTCCAGATGCAACTAATGCAGTACTGGATGGTGTCCTTGGACACCACATTAAGATTCTGATACATGACTGAGGACAGCTTGCTTAAAGCTGGTTCCAGCAGGTTCTGCTCAAGCTGTCTGTCTGGCCTTCACTGCAGAAATGGTTCAAGTCCTCAACTAACATTTGTGCTGTTGCAAACTATTATATAACACATTGAGAACAATCACAATTAGTTCTGCTTTACTTTAAGTCACTGATCCCTAAGTTGCAGAGCTCAGTTGCTTCTACAAGAGTACCTAGTCTGCCTGGAGCAGGGGCAGGTGCCCCTGAGATCTGAAGCAGTTGGCCAGTCACAAGAATCCTTACAGCAGACACAAGATTAACTCTGTGGTTCCTAGATCAGAGGGTTTTTGATACTAAGATAGAGGCAAACTCTGTTTTTGAAAACTGAACCTGCTTTAGCAAAATTAATACAGTTATTACAAGTGCTCAAAGAAACAACACTGCTCTGGATTTTTATCTCTCTGGATTGTGGTGTGCATTGAATTAATGTAGTTTGGGGGTTTTGGAGTCCTTTGCACTTGGCTTGATTGCTACTGTTTTCTGCAGTTCCAAATGGTATGAGCTTGCAGCTCTCTATCCATCAGACTTTACATGCCTGCTGTATGACCTGCCATGTGTTCTACCACCATTTTACTGTATATCACTTAGGCTTTCAAAAGCAAAGATTCTCCAATAACACTGAATGCTTCAGTGCTTTCACTTTTTTCTAATATTCTCACTTCTACATGTCTCCATAGACCGCTTGAGTTCCCTGACTGTTCCCTATGTGACCATGCAGATAGAGCTTCACACCAGTTATTTTCCCTCCCCATTTTGGGCCACACATTTTGCACCTATAGTGTGGCTCAGACAGGCAAGTCTAGAAAGTTCATTTCCAGCACTTTATCTCATCACTGAAGTTTTAACTACCTGATAGAAGACTTGAGCTTTCACATCCCCAGCCTGAGGTTCCCAGAGGCTGTCTTCTTAAGATACAATCGACTTCATCGTAAAATCTCATTTTTCTCCTGGGATTTCCAAGATGCTCATTCTCCTTCTGCAGTGCACGGTACTCATATTTTAAGTTCTTGTACTTTGTGCGACATTGTTTCCAGTCTCTGTCTATACCACGTTTCATTAACCTTCTGGCAATTTCCTCAAATATTTCTTTATTTCTTGTGGCCCCTTCAAGCATTTGTTGTATCTTTTCATCTGACCATATGTTTATCAGAGCCCTAACTTCATTATCACTCCAGTGTTTTCCTGCTCCAGTATCATTAACTGTAATAACTTTAAAGTGATTTTGTGCTTCTTCCAAGGGAATGTGATTGTCTGAAAAAATAAATTTTAAAAAAAGCCATTAATGCATGCAAAAATATACAGAAATGAAAGCATAATTGCAACTAATTAGTAATCTTTTAACTTTATTATTTTAGTAACCATACACAATTGTTTTCTCTTAAGTACGCAAAATATGTGGCAAGTGGAATCTCTTGTTTTTCCAAGTTATCTAAAATTCAACATTTTGTCACTATAATTGTGCCACTCTTGTGAAATTAAAGATAGATGTATCCAAGCATTACATGTAGGAATGCAGTAATCCTTAAGTTTTAAAGATCTCAGCACTGGTGAGAAGTGTGGTTTCAAATTAAAATGTCAACATGCAAATGAAAAGGCTACTCAGGATTCAACAGAAAAAAAAAATCACACTCAAAAATAGTCAGAAGTAGGCAGATGCTGTTCATTAGATATGTATAGAAGGCAAAGTTGAACTATAGTATTAATACAAGTTTTGCTCATAAAGGGAAAATAGCTACAAAACTAATTTTTAAGTTTACTAACAAAGCTAGAATGGAATCAGGAGTAGAAAAGTAGATCTGTATTAACAGTAGGGATCTGATTGCTCCAGCTTTGGTACTGAAATTACAGTGTGATGTATTTCATAATAACTGCATGGAAATTAGTACTTACCTGTCCCAGCCATCCGTTTTGCTACTGGTGTACAAGATCTGTCTTCTGAGGTAGTGCTTATAGAATCATCATCTATAGAAACATGCAGTTTTAAATAGACTTGGATTTAGACAAATACATTGCTAGTATTATTGTCATCCTCTGTAGGAAACACCTATTTCCACCTAAGAGTGTCCTAAACCCTCAGCCTAACCCATTAGTTATAGACTTGAAGAATCACAGAATCATGGAATAATTTAGGATAGAAGTAGTAATCATTTAGGATGGACTTAGCATTGCCAAGTCCACCAGTGAATCACATGCCTAAGTGCCACATATACATTTCATTTAAATTGCTCCAGGGACAGTGACTCCATTACTGCCCAACTCCAAGGTGACAGTTCTGCTGACCTCCCTCCTTACTTCACCAAGAACTGCAACCCTTCCCTGGTTGGCTTCTTTACCAGCTGTCTCAGGCAGTTGTCAGCCACACAGTCCAGGAACCTCCTAGGCTGTGTCCTTTGCTGGGTTGTATTTCCAGCAGACATCTGGTAAGCTGAAGTCCCCCCCAAGGATCAGAGACTTCTCCCAGCTGCTTATGAAATATTTCAGCTGCCCCTTTGCCCTGGTTGGGTGGTCTAACACAGACTCCCACCAGGATACCTGCCTTGTTGCCTTCTCCTAATTCTTACCCATACATACGCAACCCTACTGTCACCGTCATGAGTGCTAGACAATCAAAACACTCTCTAATATACGGTGTCTAATATACACAGTCTCTCCTTTGCCTGTCCCTTCTGCAAAGCTTATAGCCATCCATTGCTGCACTCCAGCTATGCAAGTCATCCCTCTGTGTCTTCAAGATGGAAGCTGTTATATTGTTTTCCTGCTACACAGTGGCTTCCAGCTTGTCCTGTTTTTTGCTCATGCTGCCTGCACTGGTATAGGTGTACCACAGCTGGGCTTTTGGCCCCACCATCTTTTGGGGGTGAGAAGCTCTTAATTTCTACGTGGTTTCATTCTCAAATGCTTCTGTGGATTCTAACACATCAGTAACCCCTGTATATCTTTGCTGATCTCCATCCCCTGAGTAGTGAGACGGAAGACTGAAGGATCTCTCTAGAACCCCATCCCTCACACATTGGCATGTTGCCCCAAGGCTCTCTAGTAAGTCTGGTTTTACCTCTTCCCACCTGCAAATTTAGTTTAAAGCTCTTTAAATGAGTTCTGCTATCTCCTGTGCTAAGATCCTTTTCCTCCCTTTGAGATAGGTTTCAGCAAGTCTGGTGTCATGGAACCATGATTTAAAAACCCAGTATTTTCTCAGAGTCTCCAAGCTTGGAGCCAGATAGTGATCTGCTGGCTCTTTATATTATTTCCCACATCATTCCTTGTAACTGGAAGAAGAAAGGACTGCTTGTGCTCTTGATCCCTTAACTAGTTGTTCCAAGGCCCTGAAGTCTTTCTTGATTGCCCTCAGACTTATCTTTGCAACTTCATCACTGCTTACTGAGAAATTCTTGAAATCATCTATGAACGTCAAAACCCAGCTTTGCTGGTTCTGGGTTCATTTGCTCGTGCTTTGACTACTCTGCAGCTGAAAGTTCACTTTTGTGTGAATTTACTTTTTGGGTTGGGAGGAAGAGAAAGATTAGTTCTCATTGTTTGCTAGGGGATCTCATAGAATAATTATGTTCTGTACTGGTAAAGGATAGAAGTAAATATTCCTTATATGTTTTGAAAATCTGAGTGCTTACTTAGTCTCTGTCAGAAATAGAGATTCTTTGTAAATAAGCATGTTAATTTGATGTGCTTTCTATAATGGTACTTGCCAATATATGCACAAACTAGTACTTGGAATTCATATTTGTTCTAGAACTTCTTTTCTCTTCAATCATTCAGCAACTCTTGTTTTTCACAAACTCTGTTCAAGAATACATTCTGTACCTGTGGAAAACTTGGAAATCATACTCTCATCAGCATGTGTGTGTGATTTACTTGGAGTGCCAGAAAAAAAAGTGGGTTTTCTCATAAACAGGCACTCTGTAACTCTTGAGAAAATTCTTGCATCTTCCTTAATACTTGTGGCTGGTGGAAATGAGCCAAAACAGAACTGTTGGTCTCCTAGGCTCCTGAGAGATTCTTTTTTTAACCATTACCAACATTTCTGTGCTCATCCTCTCAACCATATTGGCTCTCTAACCTCTTCCTGTCTTTGGCAATGGCACTTGTGCAGTGCTGACTTGCATGTTTACTGTGTTCAATTGGATATTACATGATAGGGAGTTTGTGTGTATGAGGCAGTCAGTTGAGCTGCATGACATTTTATTCTTCACTTTGCATTTGTGTGACCTCACTATGTCTCAACTGTCAGGGTCACAGTTTTACTTTATCCTCAGTGTCACTTGTGTTTCTGTGTGTCATTGTTTTGATGGCATTTGTCTGATGTTGTCCTCAGTGTCACAGTCACTACAGTTGTCTTTCATAATCAAGATCAGCCAATGCAAACAGTTGTAAAGGGTGTGTTGCAAAGGGTGTCTCAACATCCAAACTACAGATAACATAATTGCTGAGAAGGAAGCTCTTGCCTGGAATACACCTGATGCATACAATGGAAATATTCTTATGGTAGAAACTTTCAGTATCAAAAGCCAAAGAATTTCTGTTCACAGAATCACTCAAATTGATTTTTTTTCTATTAACTTCTGCGTACAAACAGCATTACTGTAAAGAATATTTTGATCCAGGGTGTCCGATCACTCTATTTCAATGCATCTGATGTCTTTTTTTTCATGAACTTCTATGGTTTTTATGTTCATTTATTCCAGAACATTAATATCCCTACTGTGTTCCAATGTAAAATTTTAACATTTTAAACAAAACAAATCTTCTCCTGATCACTTATCATTGAATATGACTTCTCTATATTGCTGAGGTGATGATTTCAGTTTTATATTTAAAATAGTTCAGTGTATATATATGGAAATTGCTTGATAGTAAATCATCTGATAATAAATGCAGTCATGAAGTAGTCTAAAAATACAAACAAGGTATAAAATGTTCTGTGTTGCTGAGACAGCTATTTATCTGCATTTTATCCTCTCTTGCAATTGTGTAAGAAAAAACCATATTTTTGTCACAATCAAATGCAGACTAATCATATTCATCATAAAAAGGAGTATGTTGTCTGCGAAAAGTTATAATTATGGGAAAGAGAAATACATGTTCACACATTTCTGCACTATGAAATAAAACAACCCTATAATTTATCATAACCTAGAAGTACAAGTGTAATTTGCTGGAATAACATTAACCTTTGGAATCTGCAATGCCCAATAAAGTAGAATGTCCCAGTAAAGTAGAAAAATAGTTAAAACTATCATGACAAAGTCCTGACCTACCTATATCAATCGTCTCCTTCTTTATTTGTGTAGCTTCCAGAGCTGCTGGGGTGGAGTTGGCAAAGTCCTCCTCATCTTCAAGGATTTCTGTGAAAAATGATAATTTACAGAGTTCTTATTAACTAAATGTGTCTTGAGTGATGTCTTGAGAATCACCTACTTCACAATGCCACTGATAACCATTGTTAAAGGTTTACATTAAAGCTGCTGTTTATCTGCAGTAATAGGCTGAAGAGCAGAGTGTACCCACTTATAAAGTAAATCCAGAACATCACATAACAGCTTCAGTATGTAAGTTTATGGGTTACATGTGCAAACTCTTAAAATTATTTTAACCTGGCTCAGAATTTGTAGAATGGTTCATTGATGGTGGGTGTAAGATATCTAGTTAGTGGCAAATGTTTGTGCAGCAGAACAGGCAAGACAATGACTTGCATAAAGGGTGCAGTACATACTGAAATTACTGAAAGGCTCCCAGGCCAAGAGTGTTTCAATTTGCCTCAAAAAGGAGCAAAGGACCCTGACCCATCAGGGTGCTGTGCCTAGACAATTGATCTGTAAGGCTGCCTGCCTGGTGGAGACAATGTACTAAAGCCTGTCCTGAGAGCATCTCTGCTGCTGCAGGTTGCAGGGGTTTACATCACACAGCCGGTGACAGAGGTGGCCCTGGGCTCCCCTCCATGGGGAGGAGAGCTCCACTTCTCTGCCATTGGCTTGCTGGTGTTAAGGGAGAATTCCACCCCTCTGCCCTGGGACAGAGGTAGGGGCAGGTGGATGATGCAAGTGGTCTTGCTGATCCTCGCTTCCCAGTGAGGACGCTGCTCTACAGAGATTAAATGGTGAAGGCCACATCATGGATCAATGACAGCAGTTTTCTGGCTCTCAGCCTGTTCTCAGTCCATTCAAGATTATTGCCCCTAAACATTGAGCAATAAAGTTTAATCTAGAGCCATTTTATTAAAAATTACCCCCAGATCAATACAGCTTTGTTTGCATCAGATGTTCTTCATGATGTGACTAGCATCATGTGCCTTTTTATTTTTTTCTTTTGGTGAGCCAAGAATGTGGGTAGGGAGCCTGGCTTTTTTTCTAAGGCACCTTTCAGAGTTTTAGAGGGAGGGCACAAGAAGAGTAAGACTGAGCCAAAGAGAAAAGCCATCGACAGTTTTTGGCATGGATAAAACAGAGTGGCTCCATCTGCATTGTTAGTGAAGCTATAGACAGTTGCCAGCAAATATGCTTAATCTCTACTTTGTGTTTGAAGCACTGCTCACAAGGCCACCCGATCAATGCTGTCACAGTCTTTCCTTTCACCCACTCAGACTGATACAAGCTCTGTTCTCTTTTGGCACTCTGTCACCATCACTAATTATCTTGTTTTCTGGCTCATGAGGCAAGATTAGTAATTTGTCTCCTAATCCTTACTCTCATGTGTGTCTTGTATAGTATAAAAGGGAAGTGGGATATGTTAAAATTAGGGAAATTTTTCAGTGTGTGGCTTATGTTTACGCTCCAACAACTTGCAAAGTTGCTGCAATCTCTGTCATACAGATCTGTGAGAGTGGATACAGAAAACTTTGGATGCACAGTTAAAGAGTTTATGTCTGCAGCCCAAATATGCCTAGGCTAAAGCAGTGAATAATCAAGAACTTTGGGGTTTGCACTTCTCTGAAACACTGCTTAACACTAGCCTGGGGCATATGTATGAAAACATGATCTTTTGACTTTATATTACATTTTAAAATTCCATGCACGGAGGAGCAAGTGTTCAAGCCAATGTTAAGTGCCTGAGTATGTACCAACTTAAGATCTTAACTTTAAACAACAGATATTTTAAAAGCCCTTGCTTAGGATGTATATTGGAAGTGTCACTACTTCAGATTTCTTCTGAGAGGAACATGTAGTAAAGTGTGTGGGTTACCAAAAATCCTAAGAAAATAATGACAAGGAAAGGAATTTGTTTGAAGTAAAATACTTGCTGTAGGTATTTTTAAGAACATCAAGTTGCTGGTATTTCTTAGAAACCTGTTTTCAGCTCCACTGCTGTTCCCTGGCACTTTTAATCAAACATACGCTATATATACACTCGTGGTTGTACTGCTAAGTCTGACACACGTGAAATGTACATGGAGTTTGAACTGACAGAATGTACAGACTGAAATAATTAACTCTTCCGAATAGATTTCTGTAACAACTTAAAGTGACCCCCACGAAATTGAAAACATCAGTGAAAAATACTAAATAAGGGTTTATTTGCAGATCGATTCAATGTGGGGTACGTTTTGCCAAAACAGAGAGCAGCCCGCAGTGTCCCCAGCCTATCACAAGGCGCTTTAGCTGAAAACCCACTGCTTGGGGACTGTTGTGGTCCTTCTGCTCCCCCAGCTGGGCACTGCTGATAGCAGTGTGTCAGGAACTAGGACAGGCTGTACAAGGAGCTGTGAGAATTTATTGCCTTTGTCTTCTTCTTAGGTGGGTATTTGCTGCTCTTTCAGTAGCAAATTCATATGGGCAGAGGAGAAAAACAGTACCATGGCACACCAGATAACTAGGTGTTCTCCTGAAACTGGTGTATCTGTCTTTTGAATAATACCATCTTAGTATTTTTCTCACTGGAGTGTGGCAAACCCAAATGGGTTGTTTTTAAAGACTGGCAGTGGTGACAGTGTTACTGTGGCTCATAACTCAGATTCACGTGTAAGATGGTGAGAAGCACGTGCACTCTGAAGCAGCTCGTGCATCTTCTGTGCATTTATGCAGCTGCAGTTGCCAGAAGGCAATGTCTGCCCAGGCTAAGTCATCTATATGTATATATATAGATGAACAAGTGCATATACAGCTCTGGCTGCAGAGTACATTAGCTACATATACACATAAGGAAGATACCCAGATACGAGTTTAACAGAATTTCTAATTTCGCACTTATGTCAAATTGAGGTTTTCTACAAATTTTTTTTTCAAGGAACACAAACACCTATAAATTTAATAATTCCATGCCTGTTGAGGAACACTTTTCTACAAAAGTTCCCTTGAATATGCAGGAGCTTTTTTAAAAAGTCACATCCTAAATGCCAGTGATTGTGAGGCATTACTCATATCAAACAACCTGTGTAATGTATGTTTGCCTATTTTCCTTTTTCACTTTTTATCAGCATGTATATTTATGAGTACAGAGGTACATACAATCTCTTCACTTGCCAGTTTCTCACTTCAAAATTTTTTGGACTGTCTAGGAAAGGAATGTACCACAATAAGAGGACAAAGGGACCATAAAGGTCTCTGGCTTATGCAATACCTAATTATGTCACCATTAATAGAATTAAAGACTAGGGGTCTTTTACCAACTGCAAAAAAATTATTTGAATGTGTATTTTTTGTTTTGGAATAAGGGAAAGAATTCTTCAAATTGAACTAGTTTGTTGGTTTTTCCTTAGACTGTGGTTTTTGCCTTTTTCCCCAACAGAAGTTTGAAAAATAGTTTTAAGAGTGGATAGGCTGAGCCACAGACACTTTTGAACCACTTCCTATTTTAATTTTTCCCTACAAAATCATATTGCATTTACAATTACCCAGAAAAAAACAAAGTATGCAGTTAAAATACACATATTTGAAAAGGGAGATGGTAACCAAGGTAAACTACAGATATCTTAACACCTACACTTATCTTAAGTGACAGAAATGTGTACTCAGAACTTAACTAGAAATTTTCATTTAACTTCCTCTTAAATAGCTTGTTTGGAAGAGCACAGTCCAAGAAGTTACAATGTTAGGTAGCACCAGGTGGTTGAAAACTGTCAGATGACAGTTAAGGAGCACTGCTGAATCTTTGTGTTATTACAGTGTCTTACTACTGTCCATGTGTGTGTAGTAATTTTACTTGTTGATGGGGAGAAATGGAATTTAATACATTTTTAAAACAGTGTTAACTGGATCCAACAAACAAAATGTTGTTTATTTCTTTCATATTTGTCTCTCTGGAAATGAGGTCCCTATAGGCAATACACTTTTCATGACAACCTGTTTTTCTCCATGAAATGCATCAAGGGCCCATGGTGAGCTGATTTGTTTTTTAATTTGTTAGCAAATTTAAATTTATTAATGTTATTGCTATTGAATTAAAAAAAAACCAAAAATGTTGCTGTCTGGTATACCTTAAATTATCTCTTATGATCAACCATCTCTTTACTTACTTGTTATAGCTGTTTCTTTCAATATATTCAGAGCTGCTGGATTCTCTGGAGTAGTATTTACAGTAACATCATCTGTCAGAAGATTTTTAATTTGATATTAAATTCTTTCAAGTTCACATTAAACCATTTAAAATTCTGTTAGACTCCTCCTTAATGCTTAATTTAGACTATGTTCTGCTTTACACTACTGAAAGAGAACATGAGGTGCTCTGTTGTGGACAATAAAACCTGAGAGACTTTCGTGTGTCTCTGGCTGAATGTTAAACTTCTCCTTCCCCTGAAATTCATGTTTTCAGATGTAAACCATAATTTTTCTTTGTAAAGAGCAGAGCATATGACCTTCATATTCAGTGAGACTCTTAATGAAGTTTTCATCCCCTGACATGAGCATTTACACAATTATATCCTGATCACATACTGTGAAAAAAGAGATGTTCTATTAATTCATGCACAGGAGACTGATCCTTGGGAATACATAGAAAAATAAACAAACAAATAATAAATAATTTTTTTAAAATAATACATAGTTTAAGTAAATGTAAATGCAGTAGGACATTGCACTCAACTTGCCTAAACCAGTAGTTTCTTTACATTCTGTGTCTCAAAGCCTTTGAAATTACTACTTACTGGACTGATTTTATCAAATTTAGCAGTTCACTGTAAATGTGTACATAAGTATGTTATGGTTATCTCCATGACATTATCTCTTGCTTTTAAGTTTTCTAGGTCTCTAATTTTTCTACCCGTAATTACAATTTGGGCTTATTTTAGAAATTAATTTTAATTTACTAAATGTAGGTATTTATATAAAATAGAAGACTTTTCAGATTACCTGAATCAGAAACTTTCTTTATATCTGCAACCTGTAGGTCTTCTGACATATTACTAACGGAGTCCTCTTCACCCGTGTCTCCAGGCACTTCTGTGTAAATAATGCTAAATTAATTAGGGCATCACATTTTTATACTTTATAAGAACAGCTGTGGTGTGTCAAATTACAAAGTCCATCCAGCCTTGGATACTCTTTATGCCAGCAGGCAAAGTAGATGCATTAGCAAACTGTCTAGAAATGGCAACTGAAGAGTGAATTTTCCCCCAAAATGTTCTCACGGTTTTCAGCCAGACTGTCTTTGTGTAATATTTTTCTTGACTTCACCTATTACTTTCCTAACTTCTAGTCGTACATTTGGCCAACATAGTATCATCCCCTCACCTCAACTAAAAGTTTAATGTCTCATGTTGCTCTTAAACAACAAGCATGTTTCTGGTTGTGCATACCAATAAAAATGTTGTAACTCTTGGCTAGTGTAGATTCATCAGTCTACTCTAATTCTGCATTGATCATCCATTGCTATTAATTGTCAATAACCACCCAAAACCAAAGGCAAGCTCTGCCAGCATGCTTAGTGCTGTTCTTTTTGCTATTTTCACTGTTGTCTCACCAGTTTGGGAGTCTTGCTCCAAAGACAAATCAAACTGAGCTATTTGGGACCATAAAAGAAAGAATTTAGATGTTAATTTTATTAACCAATGTCTGTTACTATAGATTTCTTTTGCTCAATGTCTTAATTTTTCCAATAACATAGTCTGACTATGTCTCTGATCCAGTTCTGTTATCTAAACTGGAAATAGTCTCTCCTGACATGATCTTGACTGGAATTGTCTCTCTGTATCATTTTATCCTATATCTTAATCTTTTTTTTTCCTCCTTTTGCTTCTAAGTTATATTTAAAAACATACAGGGCAATCACTCAATCTGAAATATTACCTTATAACAAAATATAAAGCTACTGGACAAAATAGTAAATTTCCATTTAGTGTTTTTCTACTCCAGCCAATCTATTAATCTCTCTGTTTGTGTCCTTTGAGTTTTTTTAAGGTCTCTCTAGTGCTGGAAAATTAAACATTTTAAATGATATGTGGGTAGTTGAAGTACTTACCTACAGAATCCTTTTCTGATTTTGCTTCTGTCCATTCTGGAAGTCTCTCACTTTCATCGTGATCTGATTTACTTGCTTGTTCCATGGTGCAGTGCCCCAGAATAGCATCCAGTTCATTAAAAAATTTCATACTCTTACTCGTACTCCCTGAGTCTTGGGCACTTTTTACACTCTTGTATTCATGTTTCAGATTTTTGTATTTTGTCCTGCACTGCTTCCAGTCCCTGTCAATTCCAAACTTTTGCAGTCTAGCAGCAACCTGTTCAAATATTCTTTTATTTCTCACTGTCCCCTCCAGTTGTTGCTGGATATTTTTGTCTGACCATATGCGTATCAAAGCTCTGACTTCATTAACAGTCCAGTGTTTTCCTCCTTCATTTGCTACTGTAGGAATAAAAGCCGGTGGTTTGGAAGCCTCTACTGCTGATGCTGGATTACCTGCATTGTGTGGGGTAGGGGAGAGACACAGATATTTGTTACCTGCATTGGGTGGTTGTGGTGGGGAATGGACAGAGAGAATGGGAATGAAGGACACCGTTTCTCCAGAGAAAAATGGAGCAGAAAGTCAAGCTATTGGTTATGAATTTGTCAGCATTTTTGTTAGATGAAAGCATCCTTGCTTTCACTTGAAGACAGATATTAAGATATCAGATGGACATTTAATTAATCTAAGAGGAACATTTCTTTATTCTGTGTCCTAATACACTAAATTTTTACCTGTAAGACCTTTGGGAACAACGGATGAGCTGCTTTGTCCTTCAGACATGAGAGAGGAGAAGAGTGCTGTTGGGAAGATTGGATGTGCTGCATGACCACAATAGTAAATTTCCCCCGAGTCAGTGACACTACCATCAAGATTAAACTTTCTACATTCATGCTATACTTTAGTTTTTGCACACATGGAGAGATTTAACCTGGGTAAGGATCTAAATAATCGGATCCTTCTTTTTTAACAAAGCACCCCAGTTGTGGGGAGCAGAGGAATGCAGACTTGCTTAAGTCAAACATTTGTATGATAGAACCCAGTTCTCAAGGCACAGAACCCGTACCTTTCTCAGGGCAGATAAATCAAAAATATTTTGATTTTTTTAAGTGAAAATCAGTGTGAGTTGTCTTACACTGCAAAACTAAGATTTTTTTTTTCATTTTCTTCAGGCTACAGCTTTATTTTTTTAACATTATGAGATAAATGTTGCCACCCATGCAATAACTTAAAGCACTGAAATACTATATATTTTAGTTGTTAATGTTTTGTTTTTTCCATTTATGATTTTGCTTTAAGATTTTTTTGTTTGGTTGGTTGGTTGGTTGTTTTTTCTGTTATCAGATTTATTTGGAAAGTGATTTCTCATTAATTTTCTTTGCAAAAATAACTATAAAAACGCAAATAAACAAACCCAAAGCCAATTCCAGGGCATGATCAAATAAAGCAGCATGAAAATGCACAGTAACTGACAGGTTTTTTCAGTCATACTGCAGTGATAAATGCCTTTGTCAGTGTCTTTTTCTGGAAGAGCAAGCCAGATTATGGTGGTTCGATACTTTATAGCCATGAGATGTGTGTGACGGCAATAGTATCAGACCTTTGATTATGCCCGGAGCTTCAGTGGAACATATTTATAATAACCTGTCTGGGGACAAACTTGTCTTAGATAAAGCCATTCTTTGCTAGTCTCCATAATTCACTGTTGTTGTCAATACGTTGTTCTAACAGATACTGGGTATTTTTCTGTGTGTAGAGTGGGAAATGGTGGGTTTGTTTGTACCTCACTCACTTTAGAAAACATGCTGACTCAAAATGTCCTGCCTACAAGTACCGCCTTGAAACAAAGTTGTTATGGTCAGTGCAAAAATTTTCCATATATGTTAAAAGCATTTTAGTCCTTATTTGGTTTTAAAAAATGTTTAAGAAGGATTTTTTTTTTTGTCTGAAAAATGCATTTATTCCGTATTTAATCTTTTTCTAGACTTCCTCAAACCTGAGAAATATGCTGAAATAAAACCAAAATATGAGGTACTGTAGACACAGAGGGGTCAACATTTTTCTTTCAGTGGTTTCTGAGATAGTGCCTGAAACTTATGGACTAGAAGATGTGCTAGGGGAGGGCATTTTAGTACTAGTACGTACTCAAGAGCTCATGCAACTGAAGTTATTTTGCTGACTTTGTAGAAGGCAGCTTCTTCAGGATTGAAGACTTTTCTGCTTGGCAGTGTGTTGAGCACTGACAAATAAAAATATGTTCCTGTAAAATTTGATTCAGATACTTTCTGCATGTTTTGTTTATGTGCATAAATTTCGTGTGACATTCTGGTCTCTTCCTTAATTTCCTTCTATGCCAGGCAAGAGGGTTTTACTGTGTAAGAGGCTTAGCCTGTGCCTTGTTTTCTTCCTGAATATGGCACCTTGCAGATTTTGTAATGAAGGTTGTTGTAACTGGACTGGAATGTATACTAATGCATAGAGGGTATATAAAAAAAATAGAAAGAGCACGTAGGAAATCCAGGACAGCTGCTGTTCATCCAGGCAATGAATCAGCACATCAGTTGCTTAAATCTGCCTAAAATGTGTTTATGTTTCTCCATTTCCTGTAGCTGCTCCTTGAAGGGGCTCATACCTAAGATGCTCTTCCTCTTTCTGTCTTGCCAAATTTATGCATTTGCTTTGTAACTTTGCTGAGCAAAAGTACTAAGGAGTGGGACATTTTCCAAATGAGTTCTATGGTTGGTTGGACTAAAGCATTGCTGACCACTCCTTGCTTGGAGAGGTGACTTTGAAGTTATGCTGGAGACCACTGCAAGTCTGAATTGCTCCGCATCTCTCTCCTGGCTTAGGCCACTCACTCACGCTGCTTTAAGCATCCATGATTTAAGAAAATGAGCTGGGGAAAAGCCACCAGCTGACATGGGTATCCACACTCACATTTGCCATACTTTCCACTGGCATTGAACAAAATGACTGTGGTTAATGCAGTTATCATGATTAAGCTCTATCATGGGATGTGTTGCATGCGAATGGGGCCATGCAGGTGTGACATCCTGTGCAGTGGTCAGTGTCTAGTGATGCACGACACCGACACCGCTGAGTGCTAACACTGGCAAGGAGATGGTGCAGGAGTGTGGCTGTGTTAAAGCTACCCCGATCAGAAACAGAATGGCAGTGTTTTCAAGCTATTGGGAAGTGCTCTGACACCCATGCTGCTTTTTAGTTTTTGATCTCTCTGTACCATCATACTATACCTAGTTGAACTGGTCTGGCATGAGATATAAAAAGCAGTGGATCTCCTGGAGCATCCTCATCATCTTCTAAAGAAATTGGTATTTCACCTGGGAAGGAAAGAGTTTTTAGATGAAAAATAGGTATGGACTAAATTAGCTTAAATTACTTTAAATTAAAGTGTCCATACACCATGAGATCTTGAAATTGGAAATCTTGACACTTAATTTGTAGTTGAATTAAATTTTAGATTAATTTAGCCTGTCCCCATAAGGGGGACATGAGTTACAGGAGAAAAATCTGTTTTTGTCTTGTACATGAAGGCTGTTTGAAATGCTTTTTAAAATTCTGGTTGAAACTGACTTGATTCTAGTGACTTGTATGCTCTTCTGACTCAGTATTCAGGGTAAAGTAGATAATGTAAAGTAAGAGACATACAAATAAAGGCAGACTTGCACAAAGATTCATAAAATCACAAATCCATTTATGTAACAAAAATTAATTCCTAGAAGAGTATGAAGAAAACAAGGACATTCTGCAAAGAGCTCTGGAAACCAATAGAATTCATTAATGATATGGGGAGGGAGCCAAAAATATTCATTGTGACTTGACAACAGATGTATTTGTAGCTGGCAGGATTAAGTCTACCTTTTTCCAGCTTAGCTTTTCTCTTTTTGTTTAAAAAGGAACATTATAGCAATTACTATGTAAGTTTAAAAAGCAGCATATGTATGTCAGGTTTAGAACCAGCTAGATTTTTAGAGTACAGACTTGTAAGTTGTCCTGTGGTGGTGTGCTGTTTTCAGCACACCATGTCGACAGGTTTGAAATGTTGATTCCTTGTAAAGGAACTGAGCTCCTGTGAGCTCCAGCCAGGCAAGGGTCCCAGATCAAAGCTCACAGAAGCACTGCTCTAGTTCCTCACGGGGAGCAGTAATCAGGTGAGGTTAGGATGCAACCTCCTACCCCTGAAAAACTGCGTTGGAAAACATTATCCTAAATCCTCCTGACTTTCAGCAAGGCTCACGATGACTCATAGATGCAGTGGCCTGATCTCCGACTGCTCCCAGCTGTCTGCCTGGCTTCCCTGGCAGGAGCTGCTGCTCATGCCTCCCTCCACCTTCAGCGATAGGACTGGTGTTTCAGCTGCTTAAGAACAGCAAAGCAAACCAGGGAGACAAGAACTAATTCTCTGCTGGAAGGCTTCTGAGTGTGCCATAGGCACTAGCATGGGCAAGGTTAATTAAATTGTTATATTAAAAGAGAAACTTCTTTTATTTTTAGCAAGCAAGAACAGTTACCACAGAAAGATATTGCTATACCAGAAAAGCTACTCAATAAAAGTATTGCACACTTGTTAAAAAAAATCAAAACAAACTATATAAAATACTGTAAATGACATGTTGAAAGTGCAGACATGGAAAACCATGTGTAAGTGGCACTTTTATGTCAGCATTTCTGAAGGATCTTCCTGCATTTTAGTAGCTGAGTTTTCTGACAATCATTGCTATGCATTTCTGCACAGCAGTAATCTTTCTGCATTTTCTGAGGGAAAGTGAAGGTCAAGCAAGGTGACCAGTGCCTTAATACTTAAACATGAAGAAAGAAATGCAAAAAGTATAAATAACTTGAATTACTAGGGAAGGATTTTGTAAATAATGTATCTAGTTTATTAATACTTTAACTTGATTAACAAAATGGGAAGGTTATTCATTTGAACTCTAAAGAAAGATACCATTTTTCATAGCACACCATCACTTTACCTCGATTTTCTTGGTTGTTGATTAGTGTGATAATACACAAACTATACTTGAAGAGAATGCGTCAACATATCTTTTTAAATTATTATTAAAGCTACAACTCTGCCTCTGAAACGTGTTTTGGGAGGACAGCATGAACCTCTCTGCTTACATTTCTGCATGTGCTTGTGCATCAAGTATTCTCTTTTCATGAACAAGCTGGGAATTGGTATATGTTGCTACCAGGTTTGTCCTGAGACACCCCTCTCACATTTGATTTGAGTTTTTCAGTAATAATTTCTTCAAATACACTTCGGTAGAATCAGTTTTCATATGAAAAATCCTCAGGGGAACACTGTTGAAATACCATTCAGTCCTATAGAAAAAGTAGTCTTTTTTCCTCCCTTCCCATTGCTCCCCCTCCCCTGCAATCTCCCAGTAGCTGAAATAATGTAAAGACATGCTTTGTATCTTTGCATTAAGCATGCGTAGGCATATTGAGACTGAAGCTAAGCAGAATGGCAAATATATGGTGAATTATTTGGGAACATGCCCTGTCCCCTGTCATGCTTTTTAAGAAGACAAATCAGTATAGCTACCAGTTTCTTAAAAAATAAAAAGATGTTCACGGTGGACAGGTATTATTAGTCACAGGTTTTATTTTGCTGGTAGCATTTTATTCTTGCTACCCAAGCCATAAGCCTAGACGTCCTCGATTCCTCCAGCTCCCTCAAAATGACATGTCTCTGCCGCTTTTAAAAGAGGCGAGGGACCCTTTTCCTCTCCTCTCCTGTAAACCACTGCGGTTGAAAGGGAGAAGCCCAGGAGGAGTCGCTGCTGGGGCAGGAGTAGGGAGCTGCCTTTGCCTGTGCCGGGATCGCCTTTCCCTCTGAGGGAGCGACGCCGGCAGCTCTGCCCCTGCGAAAGGACTTGAGCGCATCAGCTGCAGAGCCGCTGAAGCCAGTTTTGCCTTACAAGTGCTCTTCGAAGTGCTGGGCTGGGCAGGCATCCTACTCTGACTGCAGGTGCAGTAGGACGGGGCCTCCAGTACAGTGTTAGTTGCTTGATCTGCATTCTTAAAAAAGAAACTTGATGATCTCACAGCTGTTCCCTCAGCCCGTTGTTGTGGATGTATGCATGCATTCTGCATAGCTGCAGGACACATTTCTATCTTAGCGTGCTTTCGTTGCAGCTCATTTGTGATTGTTGTGAAAATCTTTGCATTTAGATTTTTGCATTAGTGTTGCATTATTACAGTTAGCTGCATTTAATTTTTGTTTATCCATAAAACTTATTTGCTTTTCTTTTTCTGGAGGGAGTAACAGAAGTGCTTGTGCAATCAAGAGATAATATTTAATTATACCACCTTTAAAACCAGACTGTCCTAATGCTTTGAAACAAGGCATGTCTTACCCAGGGATAATTATTTTTTTATAAATACTACAGTTTGGGATTCACAATTGAAACTAACTTTTGCTGATTTAAATTTGCTAGGGGTTTCAGGCAGATGAGAATTAGTATTATCAGGTGCAAACTACATTAAAACACAGAGGATAATCTAATGGCACATCCTCAGATGTAGGACACTATCCTGATTTCAGGTAGTTCTCAAAGTGTATATCAGCTTGTTTTAGCCTCAGTTCTGCAAGTTTAAAAATAAAAATGGATTGCAATTCACAGTGCAGAGAGTGCATTACAATATTATAAAATTGCCATTTTAATTTGAAGTGACTGACAGATTAGAGGCTTTCTGATAGTGATGACAAATTAAGGTCACGCTTTTTGTTAAGGTAAACAATGGTAATGAAAAATGGCAATTTCTTTCCCTCAAATCTATAAAACAGCATTGTAGAGGGAGACATGGAATGGTACAAGGACAAGCTCGATGTTCAGCTCCTTTCTATGCCTTTGACAATATCCCCTGGTAATAATGTTGAGTTTCTTGTTTTCTTCAAAGAGATTCACAATTGTTATTAATGTAAACTGTGCATACCATAGGAACAAATTAAGCTTTTAATTTCTCTTTTTATTTGTCTTATTTCGGTACTTATAACTATCATTGGGGGG
>VWZN01017973.1:195695-211277 GCA_013396955.1 Regulus satrapa | reverse complement strand
ACTATCATTGGGGGGGGGGGGCTTATGCTTCAGTGACATTTAGGATGTGACAAGGAGATTTGAGTGATGTCAACCAGCAGATTGACCCTAATGAAATGTTAAGCAGAGCTTAAAATGCATATGTAGAGAAGGTTGAATAAAACAAGAGATGCAAATATATTTAGTAAAACCCATTTCAGAATAAAGGCAGCTCTATTCACTTGGTCTGCCGCAAAATAGTCTGATAAAATATGATAATTTTTACTTTCACTGCTAAACTAGAGTTTTTAATGAGATTATTAAGCATCTCTTTCTTGAATGTTTAAGTTAAATTGCTTATAATATAATTTACCTTACGTCATCACACTAAATATCAAGCTAATATATATGAGAAATAAGAATAAAAATCCTAAATTTCACTTTTTTTCACAACAAATAACAATCTTTACAACATCCTGACAGTTTCAACCTTTTCTTTTTCTTTACATCTGATTTGGAGCCCTACAAAATCTGTTTCCAAAGTACTGCAAATGAAACGCAAAGGGAAAGAAAGCACCTTATTTTAATTTAGCATTTCCACCCAGTGCAGGAGCCTGGACACTAACGAGAACTCACCGAGGATGCAATACAGGCAGTTAGCATAATTTTGCTGGAATTACGCTGTATTTACAGACTTCGACACTGGTGGGTGCTAACATTTTATTCCCCTGCGCGAGGCGTGCATCCAGTCACTTCTAACAGCGCTGCCGGGGCTGAGCAGCCTCCGCTCCAGTGCCAGCCAAGTCGGGCTTCGGTTTTGTTCCCTTTGGGTTTTAAAGCAAAGAGAGAAAAATAGAAGCAAAAACATTTTTTTTTTACCTTGCGTGCTGTCTGCTGTGGGGCTTGTGTTCAGCTGTGTCTCAGTCGCAGAACACCTGCCGTTTTCTTCTGCTGCTAATTGTGTGACAGGCTCATATCGCAATATGGCATCCAGATCATGGAAAAACTTCATGGTTTTAGTGACATCCCCAGAGTTGTGGGCATATTTAACCGTTCTGTATTCGTACTTCAGGTTTTTGTACTTTGCACGGCACTGTTTCCAGTCCCTGCACACTCCCAACTCCTGTAACCTTTTAGCAATGTAGATAAATATTCCTTTATTCCTCAGGGTGCCGTGCAGTTGCTTTCTGATATTTTTTTCTGACCAGACGCTTAACAAGGCTTTAACCTCCTCCTCAGTCCAATGCTTCCCCGCTCCACTCTCCATGTTGAAAGTGACCTGGAAATGATTCACTATTTCTAGCCAAGATTTTGTTTCCTAGGAAACCAGACGGCTGGTTGTCAGTAAGCTCCGCCGAGATGAAAGGATCTAGTTTTACTGGCTCAAGCTGCCTGAGGGGAGTAACTTGAGACACTGCCAAATAAGCAGGCTCGGCGCTGGAGCCCGGCGAGGGAAGCGGCTCCGCCGGCGGGGAGGGGAGACCTCGGCCGGGCCGGGCCGGGCCGGGCCGGGGCTGCTGTGACTCTCCTTTGGGAGTCACTCCAGGGTGTGAGAAGAGAGGCAAAAGAGTCTGTTTTGTTCCTTTAAAAAAAAAACAAAAAAAAACCCCAAATGCAACAAAACAAAGCAGTATCACATACGTACACACACCCTCCTTTGGCCTGGCCTCTGGCGGGAGGCCCCGGGCAGCCCCTGCTCCGGAGGGGGCACGGCCGCGGGACCGAGCCCTCCCCACCAGGGAGGCGTTTAGGATCGTCCTGTCCTAAATCTTCACATCTCTTTGCGCTGCTTGCCTCTGAACTGCGGGCCTTAGGGACACGTTTTGTATATTAGTGATATTTTAATAAAAGCTGGCATTCTTAAAGTCTGACTCAGCTGGTAAAGTGGTGCAAGCGTTGTGGTAATGACACTGAGATCCCATGTCTTTTGTCAGTGTTAAATGAAAGATGTAATCCAACGCCTTGACCAGGGCCTTCCGTGGGGTATCTGCTTCCCTCTTCCTAGTGATTTAGTTACTATTCAAAGAGACCATGGCAGTATTAAGATGGAAATATCCTTTAATATTAACATTGCAATTAAAAGTTGCTGAATGCAGTGCATCAACCCTTAAATCTTACTACGAGTCTTTGTGTTTATATAGATGGAACATCTTCCCCAGTTAAAGTAACTGGCTTTAAGAATGTCCTAATCTGATTATTTTCTTTGAAGAATTGTGTTACTAACAGGGCAGATTTGTTCAGATATGTGGGAAGTTTGTTTTGTTTTGCTTTCTGTAAGGAAGTGTTCTTTCGAATCTTTGCTTTACATCCAACTGGGACTAGTAACAAATAAAGGGATTTTATGAACTGGAGAAAATTGGTAATGAGCATGTCAGTTGTAAATTAGCATCCATTCTATTGATTTTTGTGCCCAGTTTTATAGTTGCTTATAATAAATAATTCCAGTGACTTAAACTGAGTTAAACCAGTCCAATGTAGGGCATCAGTTGTCCTTCCCTTTTAAGAAAAACATCTTTCCTATTCAGACATTATTATATGTGAGGGGGGGATAGAAGCTCACCCATCCACCAAAGTCCTAATGAGTATTAAAGGCGCAGGCAGGCACGCAGCAGCAGTTTTGTTAAAGGCAGCACTGCCTTATTTCACTAAGTCTTTTAAAGGGAGATGGAGCAGCCTGCACTGTTATACACACACACACACACACACAAATCCAGTCTGCAAAGCAAACCTTTTCAATGGATAAGGACTGGATTACAAACCACAGGCAGGTGCACGATGTTCTGCTTGGGCAGGGCAGCATCTGGGGATCTGGGGTACACCCAGGAGTCCCATCAGGAGGAAGGGCTGGGGTGGACAGGCAGCAGGACAGGGAAAGCACATTCAGTATTTCGGCTGAATCAGCTCTTCTGCTCAACAAAGCACAACTGCCAGCCTGAGGCTGATGTGCTGTAAGAGAAATATTTCCATTTGCTGTGACACATGTACATCAGACTTGTTTTGCCGGAGTTCAGAAGCTGAGATGCCCAACATTAAGCTTATGCACTTAGATGCTTTTTTCAGAGAGTCTATGAAGCTTTTAGACGCGTGCTAGCTTGTGTGCCTAAGTGGAAAAATGCAAAAGCTTCTGCATAGGTGATCAGTAGGAAAGACAATCCATTCCCCTAAGCAACACCATCAGTTGTTACCAGTTTTTAATAACACCTCACAATCCAAAGCAGATATAGAATAGCACTATAGAACCTAGTACTATCACCTAGACTGTTATGCCTCTAAAAGTGGCTTTTCTGATTAAACATCTTTTTTTATGTTACACTTGTACTAAAATTTAACTGGCCTGAACCAGTGCTTTTTAGTGGAAAGATTACCACTGAATTTAGGCACAAACCTTATGCGATTGCCTTAAAATAAATTATAACACAGGAAAGAAACCTGCAATTAACACAGCAATTATAAGTCTGTAAAATAAAACAACAAACAAGCCTACATTACAATGCCATTTTAAAAACACTTGTCCATTGTATGGTAAAGTGTTTCATAATCATGTCAGTGCTTTATGTTAATTTTATTTTGTCATTCCAGGGGCCAGGAGAGCGCTGGAATTGTGACAAGTGATGGCGAGTCATCCCAGGCATTCAAAGTGCACAAGGTAAAATGCAAATGTTTTGTATTCTGAAGTGAAACGTGTATGAGATAGTTTCTGCTGAGAAACAGTGTAGTGAAAAAGTAACATCAGTTTTGATTTTGTCAGTGAGAGTAACTAATTTTGTCATGTGTCTTGAGTGTGTGCTTAAAACAAACCTGCCCCTGTTGTCCTGGTAGGTGTTTCTGTTCATACAGTGGCAGACACACAGAAGTTGCCCAGAGCATGCTAATGATGTCACATTAACTATTTACCAAAGTCACACTGAACCTCAGGTGAACTCTGAACTCTGCCAATTTGGAAAAGCATTGATGCTTTTCATGATCTCAGAAAGGGAAAAAAAATTTTCTGTTAACAGACTATGCACAAGGAAATAGATGACTAAATCTTATATTAGTGAGATTCAAGGAAGTGGCAATTGCTTTACCCATAGGCAGCAATAAACAGAATCTAAGACAGAATGGAGGCCTGAGAAGGTCACACAGACTTTCTCAAGCTGAGACAGTCATGGGGGAGATTACAAGACACATTATGACCACAGCCTTAAAAGTATCTATTTTTAGTCAGGGAATAGATTGTTCCATGAAAATCCTCAGCACAAAAATGTAGATTGCTTTATTTTAAAAGAGGACTAAAGGGATCTGATATACTGCTGCGACACCTACTTGGCTTCTTTCTTTCTCTTGTCTTTCAGGTTATTTTTTAAAAGTTCCATTAATATTATATCAGCATTAAGCAGAAGAAGAATTTTAAAAGTCACTGGCAAAATAAAACCAAACACAACCTCTTTTTTTTTTCTTTTTCTCCCAAAGGGAATGGGTCTTATAAACCACGTCTTCAATGCAGACAGCCTGAAGAAGCTGTACCCTTCAAACCTTGGAATTGGGCACACGAGGTACTCCACCTCAGGAATTTCTGAGCTGCAGAACTGCCAGCCTTTTGTTGTAGAGACTCTTCATGGGAAGATTGCTGTGGCACACAATGGAGAGCTAACAAATGCTGCACAACTCAGAAAGAAGGTTAGTACGTCTGTTGGGGGCTCTGGCATTGTTTCTTTCTGAGTGTGAGGCAGAAATGAGCAATATGGTTGCTATTTTCCTTAATACCAAACTGTTTGGGGTTATGAAAGTGCGCCCTAATCAAAATAGATCATTTTCGGGGAAAAAAGATATCCTGTAAAGGGGATTCTGCCTTGATATCACTTTCTGGATCTGTTATAGGCAATTTCATATTTCCTCTTTTATATTTAACTCTCTTCCTAAAACATGCACAAAGCTAATTAAATGGCCCAAACATTAATTTATGCCCTGAATATTGGTGGCATTAATTTTGGTTGCATGCAAAGCAAAGGAATCAGATGAGAAAGGAAAAATGTACTAGCAGTGTAGAAGATTGTCTGACCTCATTTTATGTAATTGATTTCTTGGAAGAAACTTGGCATTATTATGCTGTGACCACCTGAAGCACTGTAAAACATCTCTTCGTTGCACCAAGGTGTTGTTAGGTTCAAATCTGTGTGGTAAGATTGTTTTTTAGTGCTAGTAACCCTCTTGGTTTGTGTCTTAAAAGCTTATGAGGCACGGTGTGGGACTGTCAACCAGTTCTGACAGCGAACTGATCACCCAGCTGCTGGCTTTCACACCTCCGCTGGAAAAGGACAACACGGCTGACTGGGTGGCAAGGTGAGGAGCATGGGTTTCATTAAACCTCAGCGTGATGTGCAGCTGTGAATGCACACAGCTGTGCGTGTGGCACACAGTCATGTTCACCTCTGTCTCATTCCAGAATAAAAAACTTAATGAAGGAAACTCCAACTTCATATTCATTGCTAATTATGCATAAAGACATAATCTATGCAGTACGTGATCCATATGGGAATCGCCCGCTCTGCATTGGTCGCCTTATTCCAGTAGGGGACATGAATGGAAAAGGTAAACTATATAAATGTGTGTATATATATATATATCTATGAATCTCCATATGCATATGTATAGTCTGTGCATGAAATCACTGATATAAGTAACTAAAGCTTTATTTACTGAGGTGTAAGTAGGAATATGTGATGCAAAAATCAGTTTTGAAAAATCAGAACATAAAAAGCTGGTAAGGAAAAAATCATCTATAGGAAGTGTGCAAAATTCCATTCCCAGATACAGGGAACCTTACTGGCCTAATCATAGCCACAATTATGCAGCCCAACTGTAATACAATTTAAGTAATTCTCATTGCTTAAACAGGAGAGCAGGGATGAACACAGAGGGGCTGAGGTTGAAAGGGAGCTCTGAAGGTCATTGGTCCAAATCCCCTGTTCGAGGCGGGCCACTTAAAACCAGCTGTTCAGGACAATGTCCACAAACAAGTCTGGTTTCTTTCTTTTTTGTCATACAGTAAGGTGGGCAAAAGTGCTGGATGACTTGCAGTGTATCTCTCTGAATTCCAAACAACCCAGTCACATGTAGTGACTGGACCATTACACAGTCAGTTTATGGGAAAAATTCCTTGTGTTCCTGATCAGCCTGCAAATCAACAATTTTCCATTAAATGAGATTAAAATATCTTCATTTGTTTAAAACTAAAATAATTCAAAGGCAAAGCAGTAAATGCTTCCATATCTTCAGAAATCTGAGTAATTTTAAGCACAAGAAAAATTAACAAGATTTTTTTAAAGCATACAGACATGCTTATCCTATGTGACACAATTAGATCTTTCCTGTGGTTGACTCTCAATGGAATTCAATCCAGTACCCATGGTAATCAAAAGCATCTATCAGCCTATTTAGCATAGGAAAAAGTAAGGAGTTTCTTGTCTGAACAGAATTATGTCTATCTAAAGTCACTGAACTAGAATCAAACTAGTTCGAAATAATGCAGGGATAGCAAAGGCAGTTACCTGAACTGTCTCTTTTCATGAGCTGTGAATACAATGCTGTTACTTCCACTTCTACCTAGAACAGGTTCATTATGTTTATTTTGTGGATTTGTTTGGGATTTTTGAAAAATAATAAAAAAGTGGAAACAGTGGATATACTATACCTTTTAATTAGAAATTACATTAGTCTTTAATTGCATGCTTAGCAACCACAGCAAGTCAAATGCTGCAGCAAAAATGCGATTGTGGGGAGTCATGGTAGCAAAAATTCGGGACTCTAACTGAAATCTTTTATTTCAGGAAAAGATAACAGTGAAACAGAAGGATGGGTTGTCTCTTCTGAATCCTGTAGCTTTTTGTCTATTGGTGCGGAGTAAGTGGCCTGATTCTTACTTTATCTGAAAGCTCTTCCTTAGGCAGTGATTAAACATTAAATCCCAAGTTGCCAAATATTGTAATTATAACAACATGAAAGACACCAAGGTTTAGTTTGCCGTGCAGGATGTTTTTGCTTCTCCGGGTTTTTGCCAGTTCATTTTCTTGAACAGATGATTGTTAAAAAAAGAATTACATCTGCAGAAAGCAATAGTAAAGACAACTACTGTCACTAAGTGAATGCCTCTTACTTGTTTATGTACCTTATAACCCATATAACTTATGAATTTTGTCCTCATTTTCAGCAGCACAGCTGTATTGCAAAATAATTCTTCACCTACAGAAAAGTTACATGGTAACTCACAGGGTGAAATAACCTGAGTTGTAGCATATGCTGTTTGGTAAGCAGGCCTCCTTGTTAGAAAACGTTAAACTGTTTTCTGAAACTTCTTCAAAATTTCTTTTAAGAAAAGCTCACTGTGTAGGACAATCAGCTGAATCCTGTGTGTTTTCAGTAAAGCAGTTTTGTCTGAACTTCTGCTGTATCTAGTGCCGCCTGCTACTGCTAGTGTATCTGAACAGTGAATAAATGCAGATTTGCAAACCTCTGATTTGCATCTCTGGAATATTTCAATATTTTGGGATAGATTTAGATGTTAGAATAGCCACCTGATGATCTCAAAAAGCCACTAAATATCTAGAAACATGTTTAATAAGGTTAAACACTTCAAGGTAATATACCTTAACTGTTATATACTTAAACCTAACTATTCCATACTTATGCAGATTTGAGAAATAGAAGGTACATTTCTAGTCAGACTTGTGTAATTTGGGGCTATCTGTTATCTCTAGAGAGATATTTCTCTAGATTTGGCTTGTGAGGCAGGATTATTTTGGCTACTATCTCTATTCTTGATTATATTTCTCATATTCCACTGTAAGGTTTATTAGCTTTCATAGAAAAGTTCCCTAGTATTGATACAGGTCTATATTATTAAAATATATTCAATCTCAATTAAGCCTGTACAGTACGCCTCACACATAGGACAAATACCAAAATTCTCTGCTACTAAGTTAAGTATTTTTACTTAGTTTACTGGTTTTGGATATTAATTCAGACTGTTTTAGTAAGGGTCAGTTGTCTTAGCGTGTTGGTCTTCAAATGCTTCAGGTCAAATCCTAAGATGGAAGCAAGTTGTCTTGTTTAGAATGTTCAAAAACATTTTTTCCTGTCAGTTGACTCTTGTTTGTACTTCAGAGTTATCATCCACCTTCAGGACATTTCTAACTTCTCTGTACTTTTTTTTCAAGGTACTATCGGGAGGTCCTTCCTGGAGAGATTGTGAAAATATCCAGACATGACATCCAGACACTGGATGTTGTACAAAGACCTGCAGGAGATCCGTCAGCATTCTGCATCTTTGAATACGTTTATTTTGCCAGACCAGACAGTATTTTTGAAGGTACAAAAATGTTACATACAGAGCTCTTCCCTAAATAGTGCAAGATGTTATCCAGTGACTCTGGGATCATAGCAGAGTGCCACTGAATATAAGCTTAAAGAGCACAGCTGGAACAGATGGGCTGGCAAAGCTTTTGAGACAGATAAAACTCATCGGGAGGAGCACATAACATCACCTTCCTGGTTCTGCATGTGGATACAGCCTCAGATAGGCTGTGTGCATACTCCTATGGGAGGGATGAAAAGGGCCACAAACATGATTAAGATAGATGAAATATCTTTTAAAAGTGAGAGACTGAAGAAAGGAACTTTACTGGTTGTTGGGAAACATTTTAAAAATTAGACTTGTGAAACAGGATTTACAAAGTAACTTCATTTTTATATTTTTCTTTACAATAAATCTCATTTCAGGAAGATGCTTGTAATTTAACTTGTAAACTTCTGCATTATCTAAGTAATTGGCATTGTCAGTGTAGTGCTTTTATTATTATTTCAATAAAAGTCCTCAAAATACCAGCCAGGACTCTCATATCTGGCTTCTTTATTGCTTTCTAGGGACATGCTATCCATTGATCCAGTACAAGTCCCCATCCTTACAAAGCTAGTTTCACCCTAAATTCCTTTTCTTTCATGATCACCTTACCTTTTAGTATCCTCACTTCTCACATTCCTTACTACTGCTGCTGTAGCTTTTGCTGTGCCTCATCACAATACTTCCAGTCTTTCCCATGTTGCAAATTTTCTAGGACCTTAAAAGCTTTTGAGTCCCCTTATCCCCTCACTAAATTCAGGGTAAATTCTGCCAACTGATTCAAAGACAATAGGTGGACAGAAGCAGATAGAAGGATTCCATACATTTTGTCTGTTGGATAAAGCAGTCTAAAAATAGAATATGCACAATATGAACAGGCAGGCATAATTTCTATTTCTTTCCTCCTGGAGATAGATTTTGTAACATCCACAAGACCTTTAGTCAGTTACCCAGTTAAGGCAAACTGGATTTTAATTCTCCATGTAATGATACGAATGTGAATGTTAGAATGTGACACTTTGGAAATTAATAAAAAATTACATTATGCAAGTGACTGCTTATTACTTCTGGAACTTTCCTCACTGACTTCTATGCCTATAACCTGACACAGAAATTCATACAGAAAACTGAGAGAAAATCTGCATCATGCATACCAAGAAAAACACTTCTTTCTATTCTTAGGCCAGATGGTGTATTCAGTCCGCAGAAGATGTGGGCAGCAGCTTGCTATTGAAGCACCTGTGGAAGCAGACCTGGTCAGCACTGTTCCAGAGTCTGCAACCCCAGCAGCTCTTGGTTATGCTCAAAAGGTATTTGCTACCTTGCTCTTTTTTTCCCCCAAGCATAGTTATACGCATTTCTTTTGGACTATAATGATGGGGGCTGTTAGAGCTGCATATTGATAAAGCTCTGGATCTTCAGTACGCAGGCTACTTCTACTGAGTCCCTGCCTTTTTTTTTGGTCCTTATTCCTCTATATTAAGGTATTTAAACTTTTTTTGTTTACTGTGAAGTGATGCTAAGTCCTAAAGGTCGCTTTAAAAAACAGTAACTGAGACTAACAAGTCCTTCTATATTAATTCTGTTTAACTGTCTCCTGTTTGCAGTGTGGACTACCATACGTTGAAGTACTCTGTAAAAACCGGTATGTAGGGAGAACATTTATCCAGCCAAATATGAGGTTACGGCAACTTGGTGTTGCGAAGAAGTTTGGCGTTCTGTCTGATAATTTTAAAGGCAAACGAGTTGTTATCATTGATGATTCAATTGTGAGGGGCAACACCATTTCACCCATAATAAAACTACTGAGAGAATCAGGAGCCAAAGAGGTAAGCTAATTTTAAGTCAGTACAATACAGATATAAATAGAAGTTGATGGGAGGCTAAAGCACAGGGGCTTGTCTTCATTTGTGCTGTACATTGTTGCCTTATTTAAAAGGGCAAATGTGGAAAAAAATCGGTGTGTGTGTGTGACTATTGTGAAGACAGGTTAAGAAGGTTCTCTTTTTATGAGTGTGACATTTGGGTGATTGAGGTGACAGGAACAGGTCTCCACTTACAAAGCACTATTTGGCAAATAAAGAAAGAATGGAATATAAGTTAGGTGAGATCAGAAAACCAAGCATTCCCGATGTATGACTCGTGGAAGTGCAAAAAGTACAACCATATACTGCTGTAAATACCACATACCTTAAGTCACCAGAGTACCATTCTTTTAATTGATAAAGATTTTTTAAGCAAAACAGTGTGCAAGCCAGTCACTGGAGCAAAAAGTGTCCTGCATAATCTTAGATTTCGTAAGCTGAACTTGTTGGTCAAGAACTGAACACCACAGAAGAGAAGTAAAATCAGGATGGAACCTTCTAAAAACATTAGGAAATACTGCAAAAAATAAGTTCTAAAACTGTCTTACCTTCTCCTGCTGTTTTGGCATCTGAAAGAAACTTTATCTTACTTTTAACCCTTTAGTGATTTCTGTGCAGTGCTGTGTTCTCTTCATTATCAGTGTGCAGAACTGAGGCTTTGTTATTATGTTATGATCTGCTGAATATCAACTTATATAAATCTGTTTTGAAACTATTTTTATTCAGGTGCACATCCGTGTAGCTTCACCTCCCATAAGATTTCCTTGTTACATGGGAATAAACATTCCAACTAAAGAAGAACTCATTGCCAACAGACCTGAATTTCATGACCTTGCAAACTATATCGGTAAATGCTGCTTTCTTTGGTTTTTTTTTCTTGTAAGAGTTGTCAACTGTAATCTACTTCAAAATAAAGCAGGACATACCAATGCACCAGTGACAAAACTGACTAAAGAACCGTAGAGTTGGTAAGCTAGGTTTCTGCTTTGTGAGTACTCTATGGAATAAACCAATTCAGCTACATACTTTTTTTTTTAACATAGTGAGGGAGCCGTATTTGTTAAAACAGTAGAAAGTATTAGAATAATTGCATACATTACAAATAAGGTATGACAACAAAGCTTTCCAATACTTAGAGCTCCTTCTGAGAAGCTTGACAAAAAAGAGCTACTGCAGTCAAAATACCAGGAAGAAAATAAGTAGTGAAAATCTGTCCTATAATAAAAAACTGATGTAGTTTTACTTTCACGAGATAGTCGTAGAAATATATTCGGAATTTGTAGACAACAACTGGATTTTCTACAGACTGGCATTTATGTAAATATTTTAACTGCATTACATATTTCATTTCAAAAGAAATTACATTTGAAACCAGTCAAAGAATGTTTAAAACCTTCTGAAATTTTGAGTTGTGTTTGCAGCAGAACAAAAGAAAGATCGACAGTTTATGTTCCACTGTAAACTCCAATTTCCTGTGTTAAATATTTTCACTGTCTAATACTGCAATGAAATCTTTTTCCCAAAATTACTGTGAAGGTGTATGGAAATATCTCAAATTTGTAGCATCTGGTTTTTAAGTATTATTCACCATGAGTGCGAAGGATAGGAAACTAACAATATGAAAAGGCTATCAAACATTCCTACTGCTAGAAAATTTGCATGAATTGTGTAATGATTCTTTTTTTGACATGATGGTCTTCCCCTCCTCCAGGTCCCAGAGAGGCTTGGTAATCCTTGGTGCTCAGATTTGGGAAGCAGTAGCCACACACACATATACTTCCAGACCTGAACTGAGGTTAACTCCAGGAGACTGCAGAGAGTTCAGGGAGTCTTAGTAAACACTCTGGACTTGGCTTCTGCTTTTGCAGTTACGTGTCACATATTTGTTCCCAATAGAATCTAATGTCTAGATGTCAGGGAGTCTGCTCCCTGGACAAAACATTCGAGAAGTTCAAGACATATTACAATCTTAAAACTTCCCAGTCATTTTCTTTCATAATCCATATGAAAATGTGGCTGCATTTCCCAAGAGAATTGCATTTGGTACAATATTACGGCTTTAACTGATGACCCTTTATTTCCTCTAGGAGCAGACAGTGTTGTCTATCTTTCCGTGGAAGGGTTGGTGTCATCTGTGCAAGAATACATCAAAGAAAGACGAGACAACAACCCTAAAACCAACAAGTCATTTATTGGAAAGCTTGGTCATTGCACGGCGTGTCTCACTGGAGACTATCCCGTTGAGCTGGAATGGTGAACTTTTAGTGGATGGACATCAGTTCATACGTTGTTGAATGTACCTTTTTCAATGATGCCTTCTTGCTAAATAGCCTTCTTGCATTTAGGTCAAACAGAAGCCTTACGACAGCTAACTAATTACTAAAACACATCTTCAAGTAAAGACTTAACAGAAAATCTGATGTGCTGATGAAAACAATGTAAGCAGATTAAAATACAAAATGGTATAGTTTTGATGCACAGATGTGCCTTCTATTTTCTCACAAATGCTATAAAAACCAAAGGTTTTTTTAATTATGTAGAAGTCCAGAAGTTTGTTGTTTTGGTCTCGCCCTAAAAGCTTCCCCGTTAGACTTGTTCACAGAACACAAGTCATGTGATGATGTAATTTCAAATTATCAAAGTCTTAATGCAAAAGTATCTGAAGTTTGCTTTTCTCCTTAGGAAAAATACCAGATTCTGAAGAATGAAATTGCTCCCTCAGCAGTTGTTGCTTAGGCCTTTTAAGAATAGAAGTATCTCTCTTTTGCATACAGCCTTTTTTAATTGAGGCCTTTTTAACAGATTCTATGCACATGATGTCTGACATGATTTTTAAAAATGAAGACTCAGGGAAATGCTCAGCCAAAAGCTCTCTAGGTTTGTAACTTTAAAATTCTAATTTAGAAGTCACGTAATTACGTTATCTTTGTGTGCTTCTATCAATTGCCAATACAGTGTGGAAGAAGGAAAAAATACTTGGCACTGCCATTCTTTTTTGTTTTACGCCTTGTTTTCTCTGGGATAAGTCTAACAATTTCTGAAGTGTACTTTTCATTTGCCAACATCCAAAGTAAACTTAAAAAAACCCCAACTTTCCATACTTAACAGTAAAAATTATATATCCAATGAAGATCGTGAGTAGTTTTGGATATAGTCATATTTTACTACATTACTGCTGTTAGAATAAATGCAATGTTTAAAACAACTCAAGTGTTCTGAAGAACCGTTAGCTGTTAAATGCATTGTGTTCAGTTGATCACAATTACACAGTTACTGGTATACAGGAAGATCACTTGGACAATGAACCACTAGCTGAAAATGGAAAAGCACCTTTTCAAAACTATTGCAAATTTACGCACAATTTTAAAAATATTATGCATACCTCAGTCTTTCTCACTGAATACCAGCAACTTAATTTTAGATTTTCTATTTAATATTGTGTATTTTGGCCTTATAATTGTTTGTGACACTGTTAAAAAAAATAAATAGAAAAGTTTAAGAGCTTCTTCCTTCCCCATCGTCTTCCATATAGTTGAGAATTACAGGATTGGTAATTAAATTCAAAAGGGAATTTTATGTGGGATTTGTAGCAATTGTGCCTGATTGGCAATCACAACACAGAAGTCCTAGTTTGAAAAGGCATGCAAATACACATGCTTTGATGAAGTCAAGACTGTGACATGTGCAGTGGAATCAGAACCTACTTGCAGCCGGAACTGTGGGAGAGCCTAGCTGTGATGAGCATGGGGCTCTTACTGCTTCACCAGCGCCCAGAGCTGCATCTTCGGGGGTGTATGTGGATTCTTCTAATTAGCAAGTTTGGGTTTTTTAACAGAACCTGGGTTTTTTAACAGTTCATCTGGACAGTAAACTGAACAAAACCAGAACAGAGTGGAGAAACTGACCCACCCCTTTTCCAGGTTAACCAGGAAGGAGTAGGAAAAAAAACAGAAAAACTGTTGTGAACGTTTTTCACTGTTCTTCTTTCCCACCCTGAAAAGAAAATAATTTTTAGAAAGGCTAAGTTGAGCTCCTAGATTACAAATACATGTGAGCAGTCCCATTATATGTGAGATAAACATTCAGATGCACATTATAACAAGTCTACCTGTCTCTAATTGTCCACAGGACAGACTGGAAATTAAACTTGTGCAAAATTTGCTTTTAATGTGCTTTCAGCAAAATGCTATTTTTGAAGTCCAGTAATAATTACTTTAATGTGATTTGAGCATTGGGTGCCATAATTCTAATTTTAAAAGAGTCCCATTGCTTTTTCCCCCCCTCCACATTATGCAAATGAAACTGTCTGCTTCTGTAAGCACTGTAATTTTTGGATGCACTGCAATGCTGAATCTTTATTATGTACTTTTCAAAATCTTAAGTTAAAGAGGAGACGCTTTTCAAGTGTCATTCTGTTCTGACCGCTGGATTTACACTTCAGGTTACTAGACCCTCTTTATCACATACAGCCAACAAACCCATCAGTGAGTGTGCTGAAGGAGAAAACTCTGGCTTTAGGTGTCGCTATTTCCATTTATTTTTTTACTGTGAAACCATTTCTACCAAAGTGCAACTGTGCCGAACTATCGCTTAGAGCATGTGACAAACTATAAAGCTGGTATCTAACGTCTCCCGTGCAAACATTAAAAATGCTTGTGAACCGCTCTTGGCGTTTTCGCCCTCCGAGGCATCACCGGCACCATGCACCGAGGCTTATTCAATAAGGACACCTTGAATGCGCTTCGGAGCCAGAGTAAATCATTTACTGTGAGGATGGTGAGGCACTGGCACAGGCTGCCCAGGGAAGGTGTGGATGCGCCATCCCTGGAAATGCTCAACGTCAAGGCTGGATGGACTATGGAGCAACCTGATCTAGTGAAAAGGGTCCCTGCTCACAGCAGGGTGTTGGAACTACAGGATTTTTAAGCTCCCTTCCAATCCTTAACATTCCACGATTCTGACTTTGTGTCATTAAATCAACGCGAGCGGCCCCAGGGCAGTACCGGTGCCTCGCTCCCAGCACGGCTCCCGCTACCTCACCCTCACTCCCCGCTGGCGGCCCTAAATCGCCGCCGGGGAGGAAGCCCAGGGCCGAGCGCCGCCGGGAGCGGGCTGGCTGCGGGGATAGCTCAGGGCTGGCTGCGGGGATAGCTCGGGGCTGGCTGCGGGGATAGCTCAGGGCTGGCTGCGGGGATAGCTCGGGGCCGGCTGCGGGGATAGCTCGGGGCTGGCTGCGGGGATATCTCGGGGCTGGCTGCGGGGATAGCTCGGGGCTGGCTGCGGGGATAGCTCGGGGCTGGCTGCGGAGCCGCTCCATAGGATGGCTCAGGGCTCCCGGCACGGCCCGCCCGGGCCCTCCCGCTCCTCGCACAGCACAGGGCG
>VWZN01017973.1:108241-186150 GCA_013396955.1 Regulus satrapa | reverse complement strand
TCCACAGCGTAGAGTATGCCACCATAAAAAAAAAGCAGATATAATGAACACATTGTTACCATAAAAAATGGGTATTTGCTTGTTTTTAGATGACTTTTAGGAGTCTAAAGGAATTTGGAGGGTGTATTGTAGAAAATGTAGTCACATAATTTAGGGAGGAGTTTGTTCTGAGTTCTTGGGCATCTGTTTTATGGTATGGTTTCTTCCAGGAGAATTGAGAGCTGTATAAACATCTGAAAAGTACTGAGTATAGTGATTGTCCTGCAAAGTTGAGTGTCAGACTCCTGGGTTATATCTTATTCATGGCATTTTGGCAAATAATACTTTTACCTCTGAATTTGTTTTTATGTGAAGTACAAGCTTCAGCTACAAAAGAAGATATTCCATAGTATGTTATGTAGGAGTGGGAAAAATACAGTTTTTAAAGGTGTACCCTTTTTGTTTTTTGCTTCTTTTACTCTATTGATGAACTGCATTTCAAAGCAGGACTAATGTTTTTTAATTACAGGTTGCTGAAGATCTTTGCCAGGTAGAAGCTTGTACAGTTACCTGGTATCAACAGGAAAAACTTATCCTGTTTGTTTTACCCAAAGATGATTTTGAAGAGAGAGAAACATTTAAAGAACTCCAGAAGCATCTACCAGCTTATGCACTCCCTGATGAGATTGTAGTGATTAAAGCTTTGCCTTTAACATCACATGGTAAATGAAGCCATTAATGAACCCTTGCCACTTGTTTTGATGGTATCCATTGCTTTTTAATATTTTTTTTTTAACTGACCAACATCCAATGTCTGATTCATGCTTTTAGAATATGTGCATTAGATAAGTAATGCCTTGTAGGAAATAATGGCCATGTATTGTTATGTTTTCTTGATGATGTTTCATTTGAGAGTCAAAAAGTAGTGGAAAAATCAATTAAGTTTTAACACTGCACATTTCTTACCTCAGCTGCTCTTGTTGCAGTGTGCAGTAGATCCCTCACTGAGGAAAAAACAGGCCTTGAAAGTGGGATTATGTGGGAGGGGTAAATTTTCAAAAACCTTACTGAGTTTCGTGTAGTTGATCAACCATGTAAAGATTGCAAATGCAGTAGAGTATGAATAAGGGAATACATACAAGAATATAGTGACTATTTGGGCAGAGCAAGTTTTGAAAGTGCTAATACTGAAAGGGCAATGAAAGAAAATCATCCTTTATTTTCTACAAAGGCAAAGTTGATACATCTGAACTGAACAAGATTTACCAGAACCATCTAAACTCCAGAAGGCGTGACAGTAAGCTGAGTGACGCAGAGGAATTGTGGGAAAGATTGCAGTATTTATGGAAGGTAGTATTTTGAGCTGCCTTTTTATCTTTGCAAGTGGATCATTATACATGTGTCAGGAATTAAACAGTTTTAAGAAGTATGACTAATGCTAAACCAGAACATTCTAGCTTCCTATAGATTTAAGCAGTACAGCTCTTTTCTGTTCAGTTAATACTTAAATATAGTTGCTCTGCGGTGGCCAAGAGGGAGTAATTTATATTCCTCTGTCAGATAAAACTGCAGGCTATAAGGTATAAGCAATTAGCATAGAAAGAATCTAATCTGTAAGTAGCTTTTTGAATGCTGGTTCACATGCCAAAAGATGGTTTCACTAAAGAAAACAAGGAACTGGGACATGGCAACCTTGTAAAAAATAGCTGCTGTGTTGGTATGAATTGAAGAGTCCTTTTTCTAAAGAGATGGCACAGTTGCACAACTGTCTCTCAGACTGCCTGTTTGGATTGTTTCTAAATTTCTGTGCTAAAGACTTGTTTTTCAAGGTATTGAAATATGGTGCCAAACAGTATTACTTAGTTTTTCAAAGTTGGACTTAAAAGTTTCACCTGAAAGTGGGATTAGTGGTGGCCTAGGACTTGAACAAGTAAATGTAGTGTATTTATTTGTCTGTGCTGATCCATTTCACATTGATGGCTATGGAGTGATAACCCAGGGGATTGGATGTGCCCTAGACCCATTATGGACAACAGAAAGTGGCTTCCAAAACCAAAGGGTTTGGACTTGACACCCAGACTTAATTGAAAGGGAGTGCAGTGAGAGGCAACACAGTTATTGCTGTTTGTTGTAGTACCAATGCCAAACGCAAAATTTTTCATGAACTCAAGGGGTTATAACTTCAAAAGTAGGTAGGCAAGTAGATTACTTAAATAATTCAGGAGTAAAAAAGAACAGTTTACTTAAGCGTTATTATTTAAATAAAACACCTAAACTGATATTATCAAAAGGTACCTATGTTTTATCTGCAAAGTTGTCATTGATAAACGGTATTGAAAATGGCCAATCAATATATAGTTCAATTCCCTTTAATTCCTTCAACTGCAGAATTGGAATTGAGCAAGACATTTGGTATTACAGAATTAGTATCTCCCTATTTCCTTATTCCTCCCCGATTCTTGTTCTATCAGTCCCTCTGTTGGCAATAACAGTTTTTTGGTTTTTGGGTTTTTTTTTGCAGAGTAGTGAGTTTTCTCAGTTATTGATTTTTAGCATGACTTCTAGTTGTTCAGGTGGATTCTACCCCACCTGAGGTTTTGTGTGTGTGACATGGTACAACACCTATGGACTGGTATCCCTCTTCTTTTTTCTCTAGTCTGTCCTCGGTCTTCCATGTGCTTCCACTGGAATTTCTAAAGAAGCAGTATTTCTGTACAGTGGTGGAGACTCCCTAAAGGCACTACGATTTTATGAAGAAATTGAGATGTTAGTAGGCAAAGCTGTGCCTGGACTCCTTGAAGTTATTCTCAGCCACTCAATTGAAGAGGTTTACAGACACATTCTTAAAATGCTATTTCCAGATGAAGAACAGTTAATGAATCCTGACAATGTTGTGAAAAGAAAATTAAGAGGGAACAGTGCAGAGGAATTCCATGGAAAATATATTAAACTGACATTTGAAAGAGGTCTTGAGATTGCTTCAGGATTAATTTCATTTCTTGCACTGAACAGAGGAAATCATTTTTTCCCTATGAATTTCACCAAGTCTTTTATGCAGCCCAAAAATGCAGTACAGGTAGGAGTGGAGCCACTACAGCAGCCATCCCTTCTGCATTCCAAGACTTCAGGTGTAATAAAAAGCCATGTGCAAGAGTCTGAACTGGAGAATAGAATTTTAACATTTGAAAACAAGGCTAGTGAAAATGCCAATTCCTCTGTTCAGCAAATCCATGCGGAATGTAGTCATTCATCAGTGGCAGCAGAGTTGGCATTGTGTGTGAGGTGGAAGTCAAACACAAGAAAATGTGTTGATGCATCACCACTGGTTATAATACCAGCTAAAGAGGAAGTATCTGCATGTGTGTATGTTGGCTCTCACTCCCATGCATTGCAGGCAATTGATCTAGATTTGGGAGAAATAAAATGGGAGAAGATCCTTGGAGATCGTATTGAATCTTCTGCCTGTGTATCCAAGTGTGGAAATTTCATTGTTGTTGGTATGTCTCTTGTTTTCAGCCTTCATTTTAANGTATGTCTCTTGTTTCAGCCTTCATTTTAAATTCTTGTTTTTCTGCTAAATACAAGATGAATGACGGAGAATCATATTTCTTATCTCAGGTTGTCCTCCATCCATCAGCTTCCTTATCTGCCTCAGAAGTAATTTATTATAAAATAGAAACAGAAGGCAGAAGTAATTTAAGTTACATGATAACTAGTGCTGGAGCTTATCTAACATAAACACTTGTGGTTTATTAGATCCCTGTTTATTAATAAGGAATGGTCAATGGCTACAGTTTCTTTTTTAGGGGTAGATGAAGGTGTGACATTTAAACTGTTGTTTTGGGGAGTTTTGGTTTTTTTTAATATGGAAAGGTAATGCAGTCTTAAATGTCTTTGTAAATTGATAGAGTTAGAAATTATTACATGGTACCTCATACTATTATTCACAGGGTTTAATTATCTCATTTGACTCTTCTTTTTGGAAATGTAAAGAACCTGTTTGGATAATTTTTTGGTTTTGTCATATGTGTTGTCAGCAGAGTTGCCATTATTTATCTCAGTGTCATCTTTTTAGCTAATACATCTACATCACTGGTTAGCACAGATGTCCAGCTGGTGAGGTTTATTAATCCAAATCTAATGCTGCCATCTTTTTGTTTGTATTTTGATTGCTGTTCACTCCTGATAATTAAATTGAATATTTCATTAACATGAAGGAGTTTCTATGATGACAGTTTGATTTTTATTAGAAAACTTAGAAACTTTATTATTTTAACACCTTTGTTTTCAGAAATGAAACCTAGACAAAGAGGTGATGTTAAAAAGTTGTATTCTCCCTTTTCAGCAGCTCGCTATGTTTTCTAATATTGTTACTGAAAAATTTGATAGAAAGGTACTGAAGTAAGTGTGTTCTAAATGTAACTTGGAAAAAACACACAGAAGAATCATCTTTGACTGTATCAGCAAAAGCTTTGAGCTAAAAACACAGGAGGAGCTTTCAAAAATACTTTGAAACTCTACCTTATTTCTTTCTTAATCTTGTCTTGATCTCTTTCTTAATCTTCTATTAATCTTATTTCTTTCCAGCAGTGATGCAACTAGCAGCATAAGTCAGACCATAAATGCAAATAATGTTTATTATTTTTTTCCCCCATCATGTTTTATTCCACATAGGTTGTTATGATGGCTTAGTGTATGTGCTTCAGAGCAGTGATGGAGAAATTCACTGGACTTTTGTCACAGAAGACACTGTGAAAAGCTCTGCAGTTGTAGACCCTGCCAGTGGACTGGTCTACATTGGATCGCACGACCAACATGTGTATGCTTTGGATATTTATGTAAGAACACTGACTAACTTTTACATGCACAACACTAAATATCCAGTTTAGACTCTTATTTCTAGTGCTCCAGAGGAAGCTTCACTGGAGTTAGTATTCTCAGGAGTCCACAATCACACTTCTGAATGTTAGGCCTGCTGTAAGTGGGGGTAAGAATTATGTGACTGTAAATGGTTTTAGTGGTATTCTCAGTTGTGATTCTTGTGTTATTAGTCCTGGTTGAAATCAAATCATAAGTTTCTTACTAAATTCTCCATGAGTGCTTCAGAATAGGGTGCCTGACTAGAAATAGAACTGTGGTTTTCTGGTGGGGAAAGAATCTTACATTCTAAATGACAGGATGGAGGGATATGGAAAATAAAAGGTGCCTTAAAAGAAGGAAAATAAAATACTGCCTTTTCATTAGCTGAATTTGTTTTATTTACTGGAAGAGAAAGCCAATGGCACATGTGTTGCTGTCCTGGCGTGGAGATTGTCTTCACTTCTTAACTATTCCTGAGTACTATTTCCTGAGTAAACACAGTACGTGATAATGTTTGATATCCAAAGGTCTTTGTAAACATGATGAGCTCTAACTCCAACTGAAAAATTGTTGATTATTCTTTTTTCTTGTACTTCCAGAAAAAGGTGTGTATATGGAAGTTACATTGTGAAGGTGGAGCAGTGTTTTCATCTCCTTGCCTAAGTTCTTTTCCACATCATCTCTATGTTGCTACACTAGGAGGACTGTTTTTGGCTGTTAACCCAGTATGTACTTTTGCTTATGTGTTTTTCATCCCAATCTCAAGTTTAAATGAAACCAAATGTATTTCTGAAGTTAAGATTGCTTTTCTAGTGAAAGGGAAGATGATCATATGTTACCATTAAGTACTTTTCACTTGGGGGCATTATAATGATGTACAAAGTTACCATAATACTTCCCATGCTTCAGAAATCTATCTTGTGATAAGGAGAACTAGAGTGACTCGCTTGAATTCACATGCTTACTGTAGGCCAAAGTTGCAGTTTCTTGTCATTCCCATGTCAGTAAAACCAGTGAGTGAGAACAAGTGTATAGAATTATTTCCTGCCCCCTCCTCCTTTGATAGCAGGATTGGAAAAAAAACCAAAAATCAGAACAGAATGCAGAAAGAAGCCCCTTCATTCCTCTTACTGTTTCCCTGCCCATATTTAAGAGCTGTCCTTTTAGTTTTTGTGCAGTTCTGTTCCTCGCACTAGGGAAATGGCATTCTTGATAGATGCGGAGCAATTTCATGGTTTTCTGAGGCATTGTTGGCTTACAGCTGGTCCTGCCTGATAAAAGGAACTGGGACTTGAAGCAGCTGTGAACATTTTTGTACTCACAACACAGAGCATCTATCCTAATCACCTTTACCTTCCAGCCACTACAAGTGTCCTCAGTAATAACCAGTCTACCATTAGAAAACCAGTGTGTGGTTTTGCAGCAAGAGTGGGTTGTGGTTAAGAATTTTTGGGTTTTTTTTATTCTGTAATCCACACTAACAGGTAGTTGAGAAACCCACCAACAAGTGAGTCTGCACCTTCTTATTTTTATGAATAATCCTAATTCCTGGGGAATGTGCAGAATACATTAGGAATGTATTGTGACAGTCATTGATAGTAAGTTGGAACATCTCCTAGAGTGCAAATCTAACTTGTTTCCAGGGTATCTCTGCTTAGTTGGTCCTTACTAAGCAGCTGGGACTGAAATAAAAAAAGTAATCTGGCATTTATTAGAACTACTGCTAATACACTATTAATTATCATTATTACTTTACCTAGGGTGAGGAAGAAAATTAGTTTTTGATTACATTTTTTGTTTTGTGTGGGTGCTGTTGTTGTTTTGAGGGTTGTTTGTTTTTTTTTCCACACTACATAAGGGCTGGGTCAAGCAGTGATGGAAGGGTTGTTTTGTGCTGTTTCTTATAGTTCAGATATTCCATGCTGCCACTTTCAGGTGACAGGGAGTAAGATTTGGAAAAGCAACCTTGGAAAACCACTCTTCTCCTCTCCTCACTGCAATGAGAACTACGTCTGTGTTGGGTGTGTGGATGGAAACTTATATTGTTACACCCATTCTGGAGAAAAGGTAAAAGTGTTGTTGTGTTTTTTTATGTCTGTCACAAAACCCTGAATAAGCTATACTTTATTAGGACTGATTGGCATATACCTTTTTTGTGAATCAAACAGAAGTGCTTGTTGTTAGAGAGGAGAAGTAGAAAAACTCTTTGCTTAGGGTAGTCCATGGAGCTCATGGCAAAATCACAAACTCATGTTGACTGATGCAGAAGAGACAACTTCTGGTTCAGACCTTATACCCAAAGTAAATTGTCACGTGCAGTGCCAGCAAATGAAATTATTTCATTTGGAGCTTTTCAAGCATGTTTCAAGTATCACTTCTGTAAGGTGGTGGTTACTTAGAAGTAAAGGTTTCTTAGAATTTTTACGCATTTATCAAAAAACCTACCAAGTCATAATTCTGGTAAAATATGTGTCAGCCTTCACATTTAATTAAATGAGAGTATTTTTTTAGTTCCTCAGAGATAAATGGAGTTTGTACCTGGTGTTAAAACAACTGACAACTTTGATTCGTTGGTCTGAGATGCAGTACACAGGATTGCTTAGGCAATTCCTAAGCCTTTTCTGATTATAAAATACGTGTTAGTCCCTCTGTGCACTGCTCTTTGCTTGCAGCAGTGTTGCAGAACTGATACTCTCTTGAGGAGGGATCTGCACATTGTTTGCATAAGCAGAGGAAATTTGTATTACAAAAGGAATATCTGCCTTTCTGGCAGAGAGTGGCGTATTAACGGGATTCTTGATGTTCATTACTAATTGTACAACAGCCCAAGAATACTCTTTTCCCAAATTGGACATTGTTACGTGGGCCTCACCAAAAGTAGTGGCTCTTCCCTCTTCCACATCTATTTTATGAGACTTTTATTGCTTACTCTCTGTGTAAAACCTAAGTTATAATTTGACAAGGATTTACCAGCCCTCACTGAAATCTAGTACACTTTTGAAATTAAATGTTCTCCCGCCAACGAGTCTGTTTAAAAATTACAGTTACTGTAAAACTGATAATGTAAAAAACCTTTGGTAATGGGTGGTTATGTTCTTTCTGTAGGTTTGGCAATTTTCTACGAATGGGCCAGTGTTTTCATCTCCGTGCCTCTCAAGCTTAACTAAGCAAGAAATATTTTTTGGCTCTCACGACTGCTTTATCTACTGCTGTAACATGGAGGGTAATTTACTGTGGAAATTTGAAGCCACTTCAAGTGTATATGGAACACCATTCATTTTCCAAAGTGATGACTTAAATAACAAAATTCTCTTGGCAGCAGTATCTACAGATGGCAAAGTGTGGATCCTGAATGCCAAGAGTGGAACAGCAGAAGGAGTAGATAAGCTTCCAGGCGAGGTTTTCTCTTCGCCTGTAGTATGGGGAACAAAGCTTGTTGTTGGCTGTAGAAATGATTATGTTTATTGTCTAGATCTGTACATAGCAGGAAAAAAATAACAGCTAAGATGTTGGGCTGCTTCATTTTTATTGTTTTCGTTTGTAAACTAGGAGCTCGCAGGTGCTCTCTACCCCTCTGCCTGTTTTGCTGCAGGCAAGAGATGCTCCTTGGAGGCTTATCAGGTAGGATTTTACATCAGGCAGTGTCCAGTGCTGGAGGGGGGGATGGCTGCTCAGCACCTTGCCAGAGAGGACACAGAGTCTGTAAGGTGCCACATTCCACAGCTTGGATAGCAGCCTTGTCTCCCAGGGAGGAGTGTATTGCTTTCTCTTGAGTCTGTCCTCGCCTGTGCCCGGCTCTTCCTTGCACCAGACTAGTGTTTGTCTGTCAGGATTTCTGTGCCAGGCAAGCCAACCCAATTCCTTTTTTGAATCTAACTTTTAACTTGATTTCTGGAGACATAGCCTGAATTTCATACACCTGGGAGGAGTAATCTCTTTACTACAGTTTGTACAAACAGAATAGTTCATCTTTTGTGGACCTAGGCCTGTCATGGCTTAATTAATCTAGCATATACTTAGACTCCATTGAAGTCAGTAGGAGTTGCCTCTTGTAATAACACTGTAAATATTTATTAAATTTCAATGACAGGAATGGTATAAGTTCCAAGTTGCTCAAATCAACCACTGTCAAATAATTTTTTAAGATATTTGAAAGAGTGCTGTTTACATTTTCTTCACAAGAACTATTAATAAAAGGTTGTGTAAATTGGGGTTTGTGTTCTTTAACACCTTAGAAATAAATACCAGGGGTCTTGGTAATGCAAATCAAGTACTTGCAATGGCAAAAGTACACTTCACTGAGAGCATTTTCTAGGAGTCTTCTAAAAGAAGTGTAGTTCTCTTACTTTCTTTCATGATCCATCTACTTTTAATCCTGTGTAGTACACAGTACATTTGTAGCACTATAAAAAGTTCTATTTGTAAGGCAGACCTAAACTACATGATTAGCAAAACGAGACACAGAGGACATATATCAATGATTAGATAATTATGACCAGGTTATAGTTTAATAAGAATTAAAATGACAGTGTAATAAACAATTGCACTTTAAAACATTTGAAAAATTAAAAAAGTACACAACAAATACCCCACAATTATACATCTTGTAGTTTTTATACATTACTATATGAACATAGAGGTTAATCATATATAACCTTGTCAAAAGAAATGGTATTTTGTGTTTGTATAAGTTACAAAAAATTGAGACAATATACTACATAGTGGTTTATTCGGTTCTTAAAACATTTTTGCTGTTTTAAACTGGGTAGTAGTGTTTTGGATTTATTTTTACAGGTTTCCAATACTTTATCAGAAATGGTTGCAACAAAGCTAAAGCAAAGTAACACTTCACTTCATTGGTATTTAGTGCAAATCTCTGTTAATTTAACATGAAATGTCACTGTTGCACATGTACACTTTAGAAATGTTTCTATCAAGTCCTGTACATAATACAGTTTCCACTGTTACACTAAGATACCTTTATGGTTGAAAAAACCCTCTGCTTTGAAGCTTTAGCTTAGGACCATCCTTAATGTAAGCTCTATTCTATGTGCTATAAATGGATTGTATTGGAAAATTGCATCCTTATGTCATGCATGATAGCACCTACTTTTGCTATGCATTTCAAAATACCAGTATCTTTAATCCTGATTTACTTCACCTTCTCTGTATTTCTACCTGGCTCCCCGTCCCAAGAAATAATTGTAAAGATGGATTTCAGGCAGCTTAGTTATTACATATCCATACTGCAGAGTGTCAAACTTGGGAAAAAATATAAATTTAACTTTAAGATGCACTAATTCCTGGTGCTGGCAGAACAAAAATAATTACAGGGCCAATTCTTTCTTCAGATATTGAAGGCATGAAGTTGGGTTTTTTCCCCAAGCATTTGAGAGCAGCATTCTCTCATTTCTGCTTAAAGCATATTAATTACCTGTATTCATGGTAAAGGTTACTTTAGAGATTCTTGTTTTAAATATGAAACTGAGAAAAACTGATGGCTTAAGACACCCAAGAAAGCCCATCTTGCTGCTGCACATGTACTTGACCTAACACATCCACTGTGTTTGTGCTACTGTGACCATGATACTGAGCCCCTGCTTTCTGTTTGGTGGGAGAAGCTGTACTCGACTGTGATTTCTGCTGAAACTCCTTTTTGATTCTGGGAACAGAGTGTCCAACAGGTTTCATTCTGTTTCCTGCATAGTTTAAAATGCTGTTTCTCATGCTGCTTACAGCAGTTTGGCTGAAACACTTCCATGAAGCATATGTTGTGTCATTCTAAAATGATGTCATTTCTTTTCATGAAAATGTCTCCCATTATGATATTGTAGGCTTAAAGGCTCCTTTGAGCCTTATGGTTGTAAGAAGGAGACTTTCAAATTTTTATTAAAAGTCCTCCTTGTAAAACAAACTCAGTTGATTTATTTAATAAGGTGACATTTTAAAATGCAGACCTAGAGATTTCTGTGTGATGTTGAGGATAGTGACATTTTTATTATATTTATGGACTTTATCCTTTTTTTTTGTAAGAGGGAGGGGGTGGACATTTCTGTTTTAGTTATGTGAAGTAATAAAGTGTTCAACTGCCATACCAGATACCTGAGATGGGGGTAAGTAAACTTCTTTTTGAAGTGTTCTGGCTGTATTGGTCAAAGTACAGGAAGTTATCTGAACTGCCTGAAGTTGCATGCGGAGTAAAATTGGGAAGTATGTAGAGTTAAAACTCTTAAAACTCTCACTGGCTTAGCTTTCAGTTCTCAGTTAACTTCAGGTCTGCCAGTCCTACTCCTGTGGGAACTTAGTGAGGCAAATTCTACAGGAATTTGCATTCACACAGGAACAGTTTAATTCCAGTCAATTGATTTAAAGTTGTAATCCACAGTCACTGTCTCTGTGCAGCATAAATATGGCCAAGCACAAACAGTGATGCATTTAAATGACTAGAAGAAACGGTGAATCCCTGACTTCTTTCTGAGAACATAATGATGTTTGTTTTTAAAAATGTGGCTTTTTAAGTATGATTGTTTTCCTCTTAGAAATGAAGGTATATAGATGTAATGTTTTAATCCTATGATGAAAGAAATTACCTCAGCATTTGGACAGTACCTTCTACTTATCATTTGCATGTGGAACCTCCTGAAGCTCTCCCTTAGGGAAAAAGCTTTCAAATAGCAGGCAGAACTGGCAGTTCATACAGTTTAACATGTTTAAATAAATTATGACTTAAGAGAAGGAAACATGCATCTTTCCTCAATTTCAACAATGAAGTTCTGAAAAAATTTCTGAGATCTCAAACACAGAGATCTAAAATTCCAGAACTGAATACCAACAGAATTTAAGAAGCTTCTGAACCCTTATTCTGTTCTGGCCCGTATTATGATACCAGCTAAAATGTACATCCAGTATCTGAACACTCAAGTTTTTGAGAGAGCCTGGCTGTGAGTTTTTTGCCACAACCTCCTTTAGCTATTTGTCAAAGCAATGGAATATATATGACTTGAGTAGACTTTACAGTGAGCTAGAGCAAAATGGTAATCAGTTCAGTTTTCAGTCCTTCCAATACATGCATTTTCAGTTTTGTCATGTGTAAAAAGCAGAATAAATAAAAGAAAGCAATTAATAGTCAGCAATAGAGATGTAACTTCACAGTTTACTTTATGATCTGTGGACAGTCACTCCAGGCTTTTGCTTTCCTCTTGGCTAACGCAAGCCAGGCTGGTTCTGTTGACACTGGGTTAGCATCAGGCGTAGAGAATCTCTTGGCCACCTCCTTTGTCACTGGGGTTGATGGAACAGAATCTGAAATTTCCACTTTTTTCATGGGATAGGGAGAAGGAAAAAAACCCAACAATATTAGTTGAATCCTGTGCTTTGCTGCAGGGATCTAGAGATTTCACTTTTATGTGAAGATATTCTAACACCTAGATATTTATTTCTAACACTTTCAGTTAAATCTTACTGAATTTGCAAAATAATCAAGTTCAGAGGAGCTGAGTTTCCTTTTTCAGAGGTAACTCCCAAGTAATCTTAAATCACAAAAATAGACACAAAATTTTCAGTCCTTGTCACATCCAAAGAAAACATTTCCAATTTGCTAGTCTTCCTCTTTAACTAAACTTGTTTTATCTACATCTGCACCACAGCAAACAATGGGAAATAAAGCTAGGGTTTGTTTTTTCTTCTCTTTGGTAATACAGCTGCTGCACGCATGTAAGCCAAATGTATTCAGCAGCACTTGGATTTCTTCTTCAGAGAAGAAGGTAGTCCCATTGCTTCCTGCCTCAATTAACCCAGCCCAAGAGACTGTCCTGAAAAAGAAAGAAACCTGCTTTCCCCACTAGCTGTTTGCCACATTTTCTTCTAAGACAAACAGCTGTCTCCATAAGAAAATGTGTTTAATCAACAAATTATTTCTAAGAAACAACTTCACAAAGCAGAACTAAGGAAATATTGTAGAAGTCAAATGGGAAAATAAATTCTGAGGCAGTGAATGCCCTGGAAGGCAACCTGAATAGAAACGAGTCCTGTCTTAAACATACGGAGTAACTATAAATCTTAGTTACAAAATAACTCTTCACTCATTCCCCCCCCCGCCCCCACTTACAGATTTTCTTTTTTAGGAGCCAATTTTCTTTTTTTTTTTTTTGTTAAATGTTCAGATTCTAAATTACTTTTAATTGCATTTCATTTTAGGGTTTTGAGTGTGTATAAAAGCTTTAAAATTGTGTAGAAGCTTTAAAATTGCATGGATGCAAAAAAAATTCTCTTTTTAGTGCACCTTTAATCATATATTTTTATCTGCAAGTAAATGAACAGTAGCAGCAGCAATTTCTGTAGATGGACACTTTGAAAAGCTATTTATATCAAATACTGCAGTAATTTCTGCTATTTTAAAGGTCTCACACTCTTATCAGTTCCTGTTGTACAAGACACCAAGTGCAATTTTGAAATACACCACCTTCAAGTTGTGGGTGTTTTTTAATGTTCATAGAGGAGGACTTAGCAGACTTCCATTTTAAATGTCCTAGACTGGTCTTCTGTCTGAAATGCTCTTCTAACCGTGGGAAGCCCAAATCAGTCTCGTTACCCACAAATACTTGTATATATGTGTAGTTGCTACAGGCTGCCTGGCTCCAAATATACTCAGTAATCACAGGGAAATCCAGTCACTATTTCATAAGGGCCAATAGAGTTCTGTGCTTTCACTTCAGATATTTCAAATCTGGTAATTCCTCCTCAAATTCCTTCTGAACTGTTACTCTAGGGCAGACAGAATGACGCTGGATAATTGGATTTTGGCCCTTTGACCTAATTTGGCATCATCTGTTGTGATGGAGTTTGACTTCTGCTAGCTCTGACCATGTACAGCATAACAACACCATGCTGAGTCTTTGGGGGTAGGGCTGCAATAGAGCCCCTTTGGAGTTGGACAGGAATGCTGTAAAGCATGAACATGTAGGGCAATTTAAGTAAGATCTTAGAATGGTTGGGTTGGAAAGGACCTTTAAAGATCATCTGGCCAACCCAAGATGTTCCAAGTGAAGTTCTAAGAGAGATCTGCTCTGGTGTGTAGCAGCAGTGTGAAAATCCAGCTGCTGAATCAACTGAATATAGGCAGGAGTAGCACTGGTTTAGCCTTTAACAAAGGTTAAGGTTAACAAACTTTATCAATTGTGTCACCTCATTGCTTTCAGTAATTGCATTTCAGCATTCTTGGTGTAGAGTGGTACTGAACAGGTGCAGTTGCTACATGTATTTACTTTCAAAAATGTTATTTACTTGCACAACTTTTAAAAAGGTTTCTTCAACACCTATCTACTCCACGACCTTCTTCCAAGGACTGCTAGGGAAGTAGTTAGCTAGAGAAATATAGGCAAGTCTGTATTTCAACAATCACCTCACACCACCCCAAATATTATGCCCTTTGGGGAAGTATGTATTTTAATTTGCCTGCCTTTTGAATATGAGATAGTTTCAGCTTAACTGAAGTGACAGATAAAGTGGTGGGTTCTGGTTCCAACCTACCATGCCAAATACTTGACTGTGAGGGGGAAGTCCTAGATTCAAAGTAACAGACAACCTTCAACTGAATTGATTATCCTTTGCATTTTTCAAGTGAGAATACTTATTTCCAATATTGGGGGTGGTGAATATTTCTCCTTGACCAACTGGGAGGTGTGAGAATACAACATGCTTCATTTCCTGCACAAATATACTTTGTAGAAGTGAAATATCATTCCCCGTCTGTGCTAAACCCCAACCTAAAGGCAAAACAGTACCGCAGTTGCAATTTACGGTAAATCAGATCCCTCTAATGTGCATTAGTCATGTTCCAAAAATACTGTTGGATATGGCTTGGGGAGACAGCCTAATTTTGTTAACTTGAACTGGGGCAGTTCTAAGGAAATGCAGCAGTGCAGCCCTAACAACTTGGGGAGACTGGTAAAAGTCTGTTAAAATTAGGTATTTCCATTATAATGGCCAGCACCTGAGATGAGAGTAAGTCGTGTTAGTCTATGGAATGCATTTGTAATTCTAGCAGTAGTATAGGAGGTAAAGGAAATCCCCTCATTCACTTTCTCAAAAACATGTAATGCTATTTCTTCAGTCCATTATTCCTAGAGTCCATATGAAACTCTCAGCTGTACCTGTCACAGAAGTTGGAAGGGTGTTCGACTTTTTTAGATGCTCCCTTCTCTCTAGTCTCGACACAGCAGTCTCAATTTTCTTCTCTCCTTCTTGAGTTGTAGATTTCTGCAGTGTGCTTGTTTTGCTGCTGCTGCTGCTTTTATTGTCTGACTGATTACTTACAGCAGCCTAGAACAGAGAAGGAAAACTGCTAAATGAGAAAGTCTGTCATGTAACAGCTACAAGTTAGAGACGACACACCTGATGCTTTCTTTCATCACCTGTCCTTCCCTTAACCTTCCTTTTTGGCAAAGGATCACAACACTGATACTTCTAAAGCCAACAGTTATTAAAGACTGTAAAAAACCCACCACAAAGTTTTAATTTTTTCATGTCATCATTTCAGTCAACATACTGAAGAGTTTGAGCCAGCCCTCCCTGTTAAATACAGCACTGAAATACAGTGTGCATCTGTGGGCAACTTCACACCCATGGTGTTTTCTTCCATCAATTGTCTATGTCTCGGGTTATGCAATGTATCCATCAGAAATTTGGTTCTCATAACAAACAGCAAAATATATTTAGTTATCCATATAATCTCCCTTTTTACCATCAGTGATAATCTATATGCAGCATCACTGTGCAGCATCACTTTGGTACTGTAAGTAGAAGTGCTTCCCTTACTAACAGAAAGTCATGGAGAATAAAAAGCTATTTGGAGAACAGGAAATGAGGGACTGAGTTCAGTGCCTGCTTTAGGTATTTGGATGTATCATGATGGTTCATTTATTTTGTTCATCTGTAAATTACCCAAATAGTGCATGCTGCAGTAACAATAAATCCAGAATTACTAATATTCACCTGTAATTGCATATTCCAGCTGTTATTCCCCAACCATTAAAGGTGGAAATCTCACGTAAGCTCTGAAGGAACTATAATGCACACAACTTTTCTGTTCCATCCCCTGCAGAGTATTCTGCTTATGACTGCCATTAACTACCACCTGATATCATCAGAGTTTACACTAACATTGCCAAGCTATTGTAACCATATTTACTCCTGGAGGTCTCATATTTGCAAGAGGGAACTCCAGATTTTCAGAGTACTTTTTACTCACTGTCATTTTGGCTTTTATGAAGTCTTACCAAACATTAAAAAAATATTCCCACGTAAAAGAATTAGCTACCAGTTATAATTATGGTGTCAGTATTTCTAATAGGCAGGTTTCTAAAGATTGCTTACATTTTCTTTAGCCAGTTTCTCTGCTTGCTTTGCCTCTCTGGCTTGTCTTCTCTCTTCCCTCGTAGCTTGCTGCTCACGAAATCCCTTTTGCTTTTGCAGTGCTAATGTAATCCAAAGTGGTTGTGAAGTTTCCACTTTTTCCAGCAATTTAGAGCCATCTAAAGAGTGCCTGCTCTGAAGGACAGGCTTTTCTGTAAGAAAACATGACAAGAATTGATTGAGTAATGCACATCTCTTGTCTTGAGAAAAGCCCTACAACTTCTCTACCTTGTGAAAATGCTGGAGCTTAGCCCACTGAATGCCATGTCAGTCACAGACCTTTGAGGACTGCACGACAAATCCTGAAACAGATTTTATGCCTCAGGAATGAGACCTAATTCAACACACTCACCCAGCTTTCCAAATTTATCCCTTTTTGTGTGTGTGTGAAAAAAGGAAACAAAAAAATCAGCAGTTCCACTGAGATACTGTTTTAGAAGTGTCCTGATGTTTGAAAAATTCAAGAATGAAAAATACTGGGATTTCACAATGAAATGCTGAATTCCTGCCTCAGTCTTTTGAGTGTCCTTACTCTGAAAGGGTAATTTTCCCTCTTGTACAGAACACCATTTCAGGGCACAGGGGCTTTCAACTCTCCTCTGAAGAGACATTATGGCTACTCTAATTGCTTTCATCACTGAAGACTGTCTCTGAAGCACAGACTGCTGTTCCCAGCTGCATTGCTTAAATAAAGAATTTGCAGACAATAAGGGAACCTAGATCTCACTATTTTTTAAGCTATATAACATTTCTTTAAAAGAGAAGCAACAGAATGTAGATTAAAAAAATTATACCATCTGCCCTGATCACACCATTATCCATGGACCACAGAGCCCATCACCTGACTCACTAGAGGCAGAGGTATCACCTCTGCCAAGGAAAAACACACACACAACACACATTTCTGTTACCTCCTTGAAATTAACTTTCTTAAGTAAGTTGCACTGGTCACACAGAATTTATGGGCTTCTGAATTAAACTGTTAAATTAATATGGTCATGGGAATTTACACTCATCCAGACAACCCTAAACACAGTAACAGACCTCCACAAGTAACATGCCAGGTAAAAATTATATCTTCAGCCCAAAAGTCTTCCTCTAGACCTCTAGTATCTCATTTGGAAATGCAGACAATACCTAAATTTCCTTTGAAAGATACATACCTTTCTTCAGTGGCTCAGGCTTTTTGTCATTTTTTTCTCTCCATGGAATACTTAGAGATGGGAAAAACGACTTCTTTTCTTTGATTTCTTCCTCTTCATTTTTGTAGTCACTGGATGGTATGGGTTGGGCTGCATTTGCTCTGTCTTCTTTTCTCCAGCCACCATCTGATTCAGCTTTAACCACTCTTTGCGCCAGCATTTCAGACAGGTTCGATCGGTTCATTTTAGAGAGAGGAGATGATGGTGGGGTCTGGCTGGTGGGCTTTGGAGCTAAAGCAGGTTTCTGTGGGACCAGTGACTTGCATGCTGGTTTCTCATGAGCAGATGGAGCACTCTGGCTGGTGGGTGGTGGGATCGCTGGTGTGCCCAAAGGTGGTGAAAACTCCACCACAGTAACTGAAGGGTCTTTTAGATTACCAGGCATGTTTGCTCTCTCAGTGCCAGGAGACATACTTTCTTGTGGAGTGAAAACAGAGGATTCCTTCTCACCTTCTGTTGAGGTGAGTGGGTCAGGCACACCATCAAAACTGTCTCCTGCACTGTATCTTTTCTTTTTCTTTTGCTCTGCCTGTTGATCATAATGAAAACGTAAAGAGTAGTTTGTCCTTCGTAACTTTATCCCAAAAGGAGAAACATTTTCTTCTCCATTTGATGGTGATTTATCTGCTTTTTTTGTGCCGTTGTTCTGCTGATTTTCCAGAGCATTGGGAAGTTCTGGCTGGGGAGATTCCTTCCCCACAGAATGTGGAAAACTTGGAACAAGGAACGATGGAAGATCTTTCGCAAATTTACAGCCTTCAGTGTTGTCTGTCGCTTCCCTATGGGTTTCCATTTTCTCCTTAGGCTTTTCAGCTGAGTTATCCTTAAAAGTGGAAACCACATCCTCCTTTGAATCAGCAGATGAGCCACTGGTTCTCCCCACAGCCACTGTTTCATTGCCTTTTGCCACATTTACATTCTCAGCATCTGAATTGGCTTTTGAAACGTCTGAAAATTTCTGCCATGCTGGTGTTATTGAGAACTTTGCATTTGCAGACAGGGTTTTCCTCAAGTTGCCGTGGGGAGCACCGCGGCCTCGGGGCGTCCAGTCATCGCTGTGCCTGCAGACACTTACTCGGTCTCTCTCATTGTATTTGTTGTTTTCTGCATTCTTTAGGATTCTGGAGCGGATAGAGGCCCACTCAGCCAGTACGGCCTGGTTGTTCAGTGCCTCTTGTGCATGTTTCATTTTACTGCTGCTGGGTTTGGGATCCTGTTTTTTTCTCGCGGACTTCTCTGGAGAGGGAATATCCACGGTTTTCCTCTCTTCTGTTAAGCCAAGTAATGATTTGCAAGCCGTGTCCTTAATCTGGTTCAGGTTCACTGCTGTGCCGCACAGCTGTGCTCCAGTAACCAAAATAGCTGTGTGGGGTACACACACAGATGATGGGAGGGAATGAGAGCCCTTGCTGGTAGTGTGCACCCTGCAGTCTTTGACAGATGGAGAAGAGAGTCCTGCTCCTTTGACGGGCATAACAGGACTCAGATTTACTTTCTGAAATATGATCTGTTTATCTCCAGAAGACACTTGAAATGTGAAGGGTCTGGATGCCGTTTGTCTTTCATCTACCTCTTGCCACCGAAGTTCTTCCCCTATGCGTTTTTGCTCCTGAGCCTCAGCTTCTTTCTTCAGTTTCTGGGCTAGCATTTCTTCTGCTGTTTTAGTCCCTTTTTCTGGCTGTTTGACTTTTTGGGAACTTGATCCTTCTTGGAGCTTCTCCTCTGCCGGATGCCTATCAGCCCCTCCAGCAGAACATAACTTATCTTTTTCCTGTGGCTGTTCCAAGGATTTTTCTTGTTTTGGCTGAAGATTTTGTCCTTCTGTGTCTACCTTCTGCTCTTTCAGTTTGGTCCATTCATGTCCATTTTGTTCCTTTAGCTGCTTCAGTTCATCTTGTAGAACAAAGTCTGAACTTTCCATGTGCATTTGTTTTGTGAGTTTGTGTTTCCTCTGCTCTTCCCGTTTCTTTTTCTTATCCGTCACTTGCTGGGGTTGTTCCTTCTCTATCTTTTCTTTCTCCTTCAAATGCTGTCTTTGTTCTTCCTGTTTCTTCTCTTGTTTGAGGCTCTCAAGCTCTTTCTCCTGCTTTGGTTTTATTTCAACTTCTTCAAGCTCTTTCTCTTCTAGTTCTTGTTGCTGTATTTCTTCCTTTTTTTGTTTCTTGAGCTCTTTTTGTTCTTCCAAGTTTCTTCCTTCTTCCTTTTGACTGTCTTTTTCAGTCCTATCTTGCCTTAATTCTTCCAGTGCTAGCTTCTTCGGCTCCTCCAGCTCCTGTCTCCGTTTCTCTTCCAGATCCTTGTGCTTCTGCTCTTCCTGGTCCTGGTACTTCTCCTCCAATTCCTGACATCTCTGCTCTTCCTGCTCCTGGTGCTTCTGTTCCTCCAGCTCTCGTCTCTGCTGCTCTTCCTGATCCTGGTGCTTCTCTTCCTCCTGCTTTAGTCTCTGCTGTCTCTCCAATTGCTGGTGCCGCTGCTCCTCCAGCTCTCGTCTCTGTTGCTCTTCTTTTTCCTTGAGCTTCTGCACCTCCAGCTCTTGTCTCTGTTGTTCCTCCTGTTCCTTGAGCATCTGTACCCCCAGCTCTTGTCTCTGTTGTTCCTCCTGTGCCTTGAGCTTCTGTACCTCCAGCTCTTGTCCCTGTTGTTCCTCCTGTGCCTTGAGCTTCTGTACCTCCAGCTCTTGTCTCTGTTCCTCCTGTTCCTTGAGCTTCTGTACCTCCAACTCTCGTCTCTGTTGTTCCTCCACTTCCTGATGCCTCTTCTCCTCCAGGTCTTGTCTTTGTTGTTCCTCCAACTGCTTCTGCATCTGCTCCTCCAGCTCTTGCCTGTTTTCAGCCTTCATCAGTCTTCTTTCCTCTTTATGGCATGTTTGCTCTTCTATTTTCACAGATGTCTCTCCTTCAAGGAGGTATTGCCTCCTCTCTTCTTCACTGCATCTTTTTTCCTGTTCTTTCCGCATCTCCTCAAGTTCTTGGCACCTTTTTTCTTCCATTTCTCTTTGTTCTTCCATTTCTACAATCTGTCTTATCCTTTCAGCTTCAAGGATACCCAAGTGATCTTCAATTCTTTTTTCCTCTGCCAGCTGAAGCTGCTTCTGCTCATCTCTGTCCTGGATTAGCTTGTCCGCTGTGAACCGTGCATTATAACCTGGGAATATGTCCTCATACAGCTGAGTTTCTAGGTCCTCTGGCTCAAATTCTGTTATTGTTAAACTTTGTGATCCCTAAAATTGGACACAAGTTTGGAGTTACTGAACATTGCCTGTTGGCTCGTTATCCTTTACAGTGAACAAAGAATTGCAAATGCAAAAACAAAACAAAACGAAAAAAATTAAACAGTGATTTAGATGAGCCAACACACCCCACGCCAATTTCTGGGTTAGATCCTAACAGATCCCATGTCTCTCACCTATTTGTATGATAACCTTTAAAAGAAAGAAAACATCCAAAGAGTGATAGCAGTATAATGCCAAATATTGAATCAACACTGGGTGTACACTGAGACCTGCCATTTCAAATTTGCAGAAGCCCAAGGAACAGAGCAGAAGTTTCATATGCCCATTCTTCTTCTACTACTTAGAACTCCATCCTTTAAGCCTGAAATAATGAATGCCTGTTTAGAAGCATTGTTTTTCCAGTTCTTTCACGGCAAATCTGGTACTTGCAGAGACAGAGCTGTTGCCTGCAGAAAAAAGTTCTGCAATGCTAGCCAGGAAAGAACACTCCTCAGGGAAACACAATTTGCTTTCTTTTCACAAATCCTGCACCAGGATATCTTCCTCATCAGCTGTGCTGAAACTCCAGGGCTATTGTAGGAACCGTGGGAACATGTATGGACAGCACAACCAGAGCTTCCCAGGAATTCTGCTCTGTTCTGTACCTGAAGAGTGCTTCCCTTTAGGAAAATAGCTCAGCTAATGTCTATCTAGCTATCATTTGCTGAGCCAGCATTTGGCTCCAGTTAACCATTGTATAAACAAGAGCTTTAAATTTAATTTCTTCTTTGCAAGAGTGATAAATGCAAGTACAGTGGTGCAGAAGAAAGGGCAGTGGCCTTGCCTGTGCCCTGTGCAGTTGCACAGTCTTGTCCCATTTACAAGAACTAATAAGATGTCAGGATAAAAACCAAAACAGATGTGCACTAAGTGTACAAAGCTACAACTTTACATTTCTCTCTACAGCTGTTGAAAGTGCTACATTATTTAAGTCTTATTCCTTCTTATAAGGCAAAGATATTACCTCATACCTCCATACCCAGTTTGGAGAATCTGATTTTTTCCCAACCAAATTTTGCACCACTTGATTGCCTATATCAGAGCAGCATTAACAGCTACACGTATCTTCAGGCCTTTATGACCTAAAGTTTTTACTAGATAAACTAGAATCAGAAAGCTCTTCTAATATAAAATCCTAGTGGAAGTACTTCAGGTTTAAGTAGTAAATGTAGTTTAGTATTTGTCTCAAATGGCAATATAAAAACTTCCTTGCATCTTCTCTCCAGCTAAGGTTTCAGATAAATAACAGTATTAATCAGATCTTAAGTCCTCTGTCTGTAGATCCTGGTACACTCATTTATGGTTATTTTGTACCCAGTTTCAAAAGTAATTACCCTCCTCTCACTGTTTGGCCAGTCATTTAATACCTTTGTCAATCTCTTGTGCTGCCTTGACATCCTCTGCTTTTTTGGCTTCACCGACAGTTTGTGCTTAGCTGCACTGTTGTCTAGACGAGCAAGAGCCTGGGGAACTGAATCCAAATTAATTGTTTCAATTGTGCCAGAACAGGAAAACTGTCTTTTTGGCCGAGCTGATTTAACTGGAGTAACCTGTTTGTATCACAAACACAAGAAACCATTATTAAGCTTTTTTTTTTTTTTTCATTAAATAAATAAACACATCAATCAATCAATTGATCAATTGCACAAACACACACATCTTTGCATGCTTGAATTCAAAGCAATTATTAGTAGAAAAACTTGAAACTCTGGCTTTCCATTATACATATCACAATCTTTAGACATTAAAGTTGCAGCTCTAATATTTTCCCATTTTCAGTACCACACATTTATATCTTTTCCACATAAAAATTACTCAGGCCATTCTACTGAAGTTTTTTCACAGTTTAGCTTCACTCTGAACTTGTTGGGAATGGGACAGGCACAGGCAGCGTTTTAAGCAACATCAAACACTGGGACATTTTAAAGTTTGCTTACTGTGAAAAAAGATCTACATCATTAAATAATTTAGATTATACACTTTAGGCAGAAGCAAATCAGATTGACTTATCTAAGCATCATAATAGAACAGCTACAGAGCTGTACTGTCTGCATGGGAGATGACTGCAGCATTGGATCTCAGACTGGCAGGGTGCCTGTGGAAAACCTTCCCTCCAGAGTCATGTGGAATTGTCCAAGACAGCGCCAAACAGCAAAAAACTAAAGTAAGATAACACTGGCTTTGATGGGTGCTGTATTTTTCATGCCCTTCAAATACTTGGGCTCAGAAAGTGCAAATATAAGCAAAGTGATTCAGTGAGACTTCTCTCATGAATAAATAGTGGAACTGTATGTCTAGGCATGTAAGAATGAGCCTGTCATCTGTCTCTTCCATAAGTCATCAAGCTATCATCCCAAGACTTGCATTTGGCATAACACAAATGGAAAAAGAAGACAGAGGGGAAAAGAAGGAGAAAACATCTCCTGTAAGGAAAGAAATCACGTACATTGTTTTCAAGACAGCTCTGTAATCTTCTGAGGTTAAACATATGCTAATCAAGGAACCAATTACTTAAAAGCTGAGGGAACATTTTGCATATGCTTATTGAATTACATGTAGGCATAACAAAGTAGTAGAAGTACTTATGAAAATTATGGCTCTGTGATTAATACATCAAATAGAGGAATGCTGCAAGACCGGGAGAGACTGGGTTCTGCTGTTTCCTGCAATCAGCTCTTAAGATTTCTCAATCTCAGTTATTGCTTATTTACTAGTTCCAAAACTGCACAGAATTCACAAAATACTGGATGATCAATCAAACAGTGTATGAAAACAAAACCTGTCAGGCTTCTAATATCTGAAATTGGAATGTAACTCAGTGCAAACCAAGTGCAAAAGTCTTTTTACCTTTTCTTCCATTTCATGTCCTGTTCCAAGAAAATTCATTTTTCTCAAGAAATCTGGAGTATCACTGGACTAGAAAAGATTACCACAGAGAAGTCTTAAAATGTAAAGGACACAGTAAATATGATTCAAAGGACTTGTTAAATCATGTGTGTTCTATTAGGATATTTCCCTCTTTCATATCACTTCAGGAACGATGAATAAGCAATTCTTATTCCTACATGCTCTGAGCTTGTCTTCACTGCTTCTTGAATCACTGCTGTCTATGCAGCACTACAAAAGGCAAAACACTCAGGCTTCCTTAGCAAGATAATCAGGTTCCAAAACAAAAGAAAGTGAACAGCTTTGCAGGATTTTGATCAGGTCTTAATGATTTTACTTTCTCCTGACTTACACATAAGGAAAAAAGATACTAACCTGTTCAGGCATTAACTCTGCTGCAAGGCGTTTCAACTCCATGTTCTTGAAGACAGAGCTAATAGTTCTTTTTACAGAGCTAACAGTTCCCCAGAGCGATGGAAACCTGGAGAACTAGAACCCTAGGACTCCTTAGCTACTGTCCCTCTCCAAGCCATCATGGTGAAGAATTTCTTGAAGCAGCATTCATCATGCCCAGAAACATAGCTTTTAATAATTTTATCTATCTATTTGAATTATACTGGAAATTTTATTTTAGGGAGCACTCAAAATGCTTCTTCCCCTTCTTCACCCTTGGTTCCTGTCCATGAGAAATACGCATTTACTCTAAGACCTAGGATTGTACAGGTTTAGGCTTCACACAGCTCTCATTTGGAAAAGATTTTACTTTTTGGTATTTGATGCAGTGGACAACTTTCCTTGCTGGGAAGTCCGTATTTTAAATTTTTTTCTCTATTAGAAAAATTTCCTGTGTTCTAGCAACAATGGAAGTAATGTCTGCACTGCTGGAAGCTCAGAGCAAACATTCAAACCAGTAATTCTGTGTGACCTGGCTCAGGACACCAATAGCATGCTTCCTACCAGGCCAAGAAGCACAAGCTGAGAGATCCCTCCCACATGAAACAGCCCACTGAGCTCTGTCACGCCTCACTGGAAACATCTGCTACACCTCAGTGAACTCTGCTCCTTTAGTACTGCTCCAGTGCCATGGACTTGTCAATTTAAAGTGCTTACTTTATTACTGCAGTCTGAGATCACTGTGTCCTGCTGGGTCTCGATCTCCATGGGGCTGCTGAGCAACACATCATCCTCTGTGCTGGCGTTTGCTTCCCCCATTGTCCTTGCAGAAACTGTCATTTGTGGAGGCTGCCCAAATTTTATATTTTTGGCCAACTGTTGCTGAAAAACAAGAAAAATAAAACAAACAAATGAAACAGGTATTTATATTACAAGCAAAACAAACCAAGTCCGGCAAGTGCCCCTTCTCTGCCTGAAAGCTGCACAGAAATATTCTGGGCAAATTCTGTCTCTGGACCAAAATAAACCCCAAAAAAGCCATGCTGAGGCTCATGTTGTTGCAACATGGGGGGCACCCTCTCTTCTTTCTCCTCACAAGGTGACTAAAGTGAGGAATTTACTACAGGATTTCTGATCTGGGATGATCAATTCAAGTTTTTGACGATGTTGCCAACTTCTGAAAATTTACTGTGAGTTTTGAAACACTCTTCTTTTAATCTATGTTCTAGGTTAAGGCTTTGTAAAAGCTATTTATGAAGACTTATTCTTGTGAAGAAATAACCTTATGAGAAAAGTGTACACTGAGCAACAAAAAGTACCCCAAAAGGCAGCCTTTTTCTTTTCTAATCCCCAAACCCTGCATCTCATGCATCTGTATTTCTAAAAGGTATCCTTATTGTAATGTTTAATCATGAGTTTTAAATGTTAAGGGTTTGGCATAACCCTGCCTTAGAGAGGCAAATTCTCGAAGGAGGGGAAACCCAGCTCTTTTAAATGCTTGATCTCATAGTTAGAATAGACAAACTCATGTCTGCTCACGCTCACGAGCACTGCCACTCACTGCTGTTGCACAAAGAAGTTTAGGCAGGGGACATGCAAGAGATGAAAGGATAAAAAAGCTTTCCCACCATTTATTTTCCATGTTGAAGCAATATTCTCTAGAGGGTTACAAGGAAGTACTTGAACTGCATCAAGCGTAAGATGAATAAAATAAGAAGCATATACCATGCATCCTCTAGCAGGGTGAGTTCAAGAAATTGCAGCCCTGGCTACTGCACAGACATGTACCATACAGACATTGAACGTGAACTTTTTGCAAAAGAGAGAAGAATTTCTCTAGAAGGAGCAAATGAAGCGAGGAACATTTATGAATATATTATTTTCATGAAATATTTCAGGGAATCATTCTCTATTAGGAAGGAAGAAACCGTGTAGTTCTTTTCCTGCTTTGGTGTTTTTCAAGGACAGAAAATTCTCCAAAGCGGATCTCCCATTTTTGTCCTGTGATACTATGAACAATTAATTCAACTGTGCAGCTTCTCTGCAGTGGAAATATCAGGTACTTACACAGTACCCTGACAAAAGTTTGCTCTCTGCTGAGAGCTGCGGAAGATTGGAGTAGATAAAGTTTGGGTTTGTTTTTTTTCCTATAGCACAGAATCAGTAACACAGCACACACGTGAGGAGTTGCTAAGGAAAGAGATCCTCTAAAGGAATTCAGGTTAGATTAGTCTTTCTTGCCATAGTTCCCAGTGAATTAGACTCTCATACCTAGTTTATTCATATGATCCCAAAAACATTACCAGATTTCTATATTGAACCATTAAACCAAAAATTACATGCAGAAGCTCCTCATATCAGGTTATTGACCTAGAAGAGCTTTTCTCAGTCTCCTCACTGCATTAGTTATTTATACCCATTTGAATTTTGGGAGAAAGTAGTGAAAAAATTCACATCATAAAGCATTTTGGCATAGTGGGCAGTTCTGAATGGCAAACTTTTATTCCCACCTGGATTACTGGCATTGTCTAAAGGCAAGTAAGTTTCCCCAAGTCCTTGCAGGCTTTTATGTTAGCAGTGCAACTCTGAGTTGAAATCTCACATGCTTCCATTGTGTACATGGGAGCTGGAGTGGGCAAAATGGTCTGTAGGAGATCGTGTGAGGTCTTTAATTCTGTTATATTCCTGCAGGCCTTCTGATGCCAGAAAAAAATATTTCAGGAAAAAAAAAATCTTAACTTGATAATGTGTTTTCTAAGTTGAGATTGCTGCTTTCTTCTTCCTAAAGTCATATTCCTAGACAAGTAATTCTCCTGGGCAGAAAACTGGAACTGTCAGCATTACTGAGCCACCACCTAGGAAACTTAAGGATCTGTGCATCTGTTCCATGGTGAGAACAGGCACACATTACCACAATGTGTTTTGGAGGAAGGGATGGTGTGCTACCCTTTTGATCTTCTGTCAAGTTCTTGATCCAAGTGTGTGTGCAGTGCGAGGTGGGAGTACAGTGATGGAGCTGCTGTGGAGAAAGGTCTATGTTTGAAAAAGAATGGCCTTTTAAACTACCATCAAGGGTGCTTGAGAGCTCTGCAGTAACCAGGTGTTTTTCTGTATATAAAAGTTTAGAATATTGTTTTCCTGGTATCTCCAAGAAATATACTATCCTCAAATTTATGGACTGTACACAGTCGTGTCTGTTTTTTGGTTTTGTTCTTGTTTTTGGTTTTTTTTTTTTTTTTTAATTGTTTCAAAGCTTTAAAAGTTTTTTTGTTCACACTGGCAATTAGCTGAAGATTAGTCGGAAGATTGAGAAATAAACTCTAGTTTATTTCTCTTCTAACCATTACCTTTCCAGAACAGAAGGTGCTTCTCTGTATTATTTATTTATTGGCCTTTTTTGAACAAATTTTTCTTAAAAACAAAAAGCTATATTAGTAGTTCTCCACTGGCCAGTTTCTTTTGGTGCATTCCAATCTCTAAAGCTGACACTAAATACCAAATGGTCAAATGTCGAAATCTCAAATAGCTCATTATAATTACTGAACAAATTTATTCTTATTGCTTTTAAATGTAATGCTAAACCTGCTTCTTGCTCTTTTTCAGAATGTGCTTGTAATGTAACTACAATGCAATTATCCTCTCAGAAAAATTCCACACTGATGCATTTTCCACCTGGTCAATCATAAAAAATTAAAAAATGCATTATCCATGAAAGAAAATAAAAAGCCCCACAAATTTTACTTGGGAGAACACTCAGTCTAGCCCAGAGATGGAGAGATACAACAGTTTAAGATGCAAGACCTTTGAGAGGAGGCTAGAATCCCTGAAAAGGAGCATCTGCTTTAAATTTCTCGAAAGTTTCAGTTAGACATATATTTCTGAATGTATAACTATAAATCCTCCGTAGTGAAGGATTCCCTGTGCTGGCAGTTTGTGGATGATTGTTGCCTAAGGAGGATTATTTGCAACGCCAGTCATTAGAAGTTGCAGGCATGGCATTTTGTTTTTCTGTCATTGCAGTCGTGTCTAAATCGCCTTTTGAAAATCTCCACAGATGCACACTGGGCTCAGTCAAAGGACCCTGGTCTCTTTTGGTTTGTTCAAGAAGACTTGTAATTTAGCAGCCAGAAACCACCATCTTGCTCTGAAATCTGTCAACTAGAAGCAGAAGCAAAGAGATGAACTTTTTGTGGCTGCACCTCCCACTTCCAACCTTACCAACTCCAGTAGGCATTCCTAGTTCCTCAGTTTGCAGCCAGTGAAAAAATATTTCCACAGGACTTACAAACCCTTTTCAGCACCAAATCAGCACAGCTACCACACAATACCTATACCATGAAGCAGGGGGCTGGAGACAGCACACACAGGGGAGCTTTAGGACGAGATCCAGGCCATGTTTACCTCATCCACCTTTTTAAATTCCTTTCAAGATTCATGAGGTTTCTATAAAATTCCTGATAATTTTTCTATTCACACACAATAGTGGCAGTCAGTGCAACAGTGAGGTAAAGGGCAGGTCTGCACATCTAATATGGGCAAATAAATACTAAGAATTTAGAAAAAAAATTGCAAGTTTGCACTCATCCAGTTTTTTAAATCTTCCTTGGTAACTGAACCAAGGAAGTTACACAGGCCCACTTCTATTTAATGCAAAATAATTTGCTAAAATGTGATACTATTTAACTGACACCAGCTTCCCATTTATAACTTAAGGAATAAAGCTCCTAAGTAAAATTGTTCTGTGTTGTCTGGCACCTGCAGCTAATAAAAAAAAGGCCAGACTTTCAAAGCACTCTTTGCATTTTCATGGGAAATGCCACAGAACAAGTTTTCCGTATTAACTGGCAAAGAGCCCAGACCAGGCTGTACATCTCCTCTCTCTCACTCCCATTTGGCTCCTCTTCTGTGTACATGCCTACTTGCATGTGTGTTGGATTCAGGCTCCTGAAAGCACATCATTCTTAGGGTTCCATGCCTGGAATGAAGCCAAAACTGGATCCATTGAGCTGCTTGCTCTGTTCAGCTAGAAATTACTAAAACAGAGTGTACTATTTTAGCTGATTCAAACAAGGCTTACAAGAAATGCTGGTCATATTTTCCCTTCAACTCAAATATCTGTTCTTCATATCTGTTTGCAATGCCTAAATATATAAAAAAATGTAATTGAAATTAAGTTTCCTAATTATATATAAATGGAAAATAATGACTTAATTAATACTTGTCCTAAAAAAGAGGCACACTGTTGAAATCCCACTTGGTCCTGTACAGTCTCTCCGAATAAGCCAAAAATCAAATGTCCTGGGAATATATAAGAACAAGGTGAGCCCATACTGAGAATGTACTTGTAAATGCTCCAATGATTTGTGGTATCTCAGGAATTCTTAGACTGTCCAACTTTGCTTAAAGAAATACCTGTTTTGATTTGGAGGTGTTACTGTAGTTTCAACTGTTGCTCATGTGTTCTCATCCTGTGAAAGACTGGATAACTGTCCTCTATTCATTTTATCAATTCCACTCATGATTTCAGGCATCTCTATCATATTCTCTCTAATAATTTCTTTTCTAGGCTCAGAAGAGTTTTCCCATAATTCATGGTGAACTATGGAAGTGAGTCCACGTCTTAATCCAAACTGCAAAATCTGTAGCCATATCTAAACACACTAAATACCCCACATAAGTTGTTGTTTTTTGGTTTTTTAATCAAGGAGGGAATAAACTGGAAAGCATCATGTGAAAAGTTGTATTGATATAGCTTTAGAAAATAATCCAAGTATAAAATTAACATGGAAACCTATAGAAAATTAGGAAAATAACAAGTATTACCATAGATGTTTTGGATAGAAGATGCAGGGAGGAAACTTTTCCACTCTCCACTGCTGGAGCAGCATGTGGTTAGGGGCATTACACTGGAAGAAACTTTTTGGGAGAACCCAAAATAGAGGAACACTGAAGGAGCAAACTATAAATGGATCTCTAGAGATGTGCATTTGCAACAGATCCAGACACCAATGAAGATTTTGGTGAGCAGTGGCAATGGATCACTTACACATGCTCATGTGTACAGAGATTCTGAGGAAAGGCTTGAAGATACAGCATCTGTGGCATTTGTCACATCAGTGTCTCCTAAAGCAAAGCAGAAGCAAGGAAAGAAAAATTTCCTTCCTTGGAAAGGAAGCTAATTTTCAGGGATTACTATGATCATAGGAAAAAAAGGATCTGCCCAAGAAATGCTAGAATGATTTAGAAAAAAGTGATAAATTCAGTTTATAAAGCAAAAAGAATCTTCAAATATGAGGGAAAAAAATTAGGCTGCAGCAGCACTAGAAAATATTGGCAACAAAGAAATTAACTCTAAGAAATACAAAGCTAGGCAATCATGAAGTGAAAATTCACTCCCAATTCTGAAAAATTCAGAGCATTCTTGTAAAAGACAATAGCTTTGAGGTTTGAAAAATGACTTTCCAACTTTGCTGAGATCTGGGCAATAAGGAACGGAAGATACACTGGGAGTGGCTGGTAGAATGCAGATGTGCAATGCACAGTGAGGGAAGTACTGGTGTAGTCATTAGCTAAGACATGCTAATGACTAAAGAAATGTGATCCAAAACTGAACAGGCATAAGGTCTGACAAGAAGAAAATTATAAAGGTCATTCATCATTACAAAATCAGGGAAACGTGAATTTTAGAAGTTGCCCTCTTGCATTTGACAGAGAAATTTGGATTCACAAAGAAATGTCTTATCTTAATTTATATCTGTAAAATAAATAGGATCTTTATAGCTTTACAGAGCAGAAGGGTTGTTTAAAACTACACATGAAACAAAAAGGATACAACCCAGTAGTTCCTAAAGGCCATAAGCCATGTCAATCTTTAATATTTCCTGCAGCCAACTGCTGCAGCCACACAGATAGATGTCAGATGACCCAAGATAATTTCAGCGAAGGCAAGCAGTGGAGAACAAAGGCAGCAGCAGTGTCACACCATGGCATCATCACAGCAAACAGGAGAGAATAGTGGAGACATTTCAGGAAATCCATGTTTTAAACAAGCTTCTATTTTGCTTGCTGCAGGTTTTTATGAGTTTGAAATAAAAACTCTCTTCTGTTCATTTGCTGACCCTTTCTGGCAAATATCACAGGTAGGAAGAAAAGTCACAGGTACAAAATGTCAGTAAGTAGTTCTAAGACACTTTGATGGGAGAAGAAAACCAACCCACTAACCTCTGGAAGGAAAGGATGTAAAATGAAGCTCCAAGATTTGGGTTGTGGCGTTTTTTCTGGCACACTGCGAGATTTACATTTTAAACATTCCCTGTGTCTCATTCACAGCCCTATATGACAAGTAAAGCAACAGACCCCCCAGAAATTAACAGAGTTCAACATTAAGAGTACCATTGCCTGTGTACCACCTCTAGCTGGGGGCAGGTTCAGGCTGGCTTTCTACACTGGATCTTAAAAATTAGGTAATGATAAATCCCAGCAGTTCCAAAGGACAAGGAAAAGACTGCTTTTACAACACCAGATGGCTTGAGCCAACACAAAATAACCTCAGGATAAAAAAAGGGCTACTGGAGGTTTATGAGAGGTCAGGCTTTTCTTAGCCTGACTTCTAGCACACAGTAAAACCTTTGAACATGACCAAATCCATTTACAGAAAGCATGATAAGATGAATACTGCCAATCTGAAAACCAATAAAGCCAAATGAGAGCAATTCCAGGAAGAACTAATTTACCTTTCATGCATAATTAGAAAGAGAGAATTCCCACAATAAACAGCTGAAGCGGTGCACAGGCTGGCCAGGTGCCCAGAGTACTATGGAGTGCACCATTACACAACATTTTTTGTGGGTTCATCAACACTCCAAAGTCAGCAAAAATGCAAGGCAAGAAGGGAGAAACACTTCGGTGATCCCCAGAATGAGATCCAGCACCAAGAGTATTAAATGACTTGCACTGCTATTTTGATTTTCAAACCTTTTTCACCACACTGTCTCTTAGGTTTGCAAGCACAAGGACTTTTCCAAACAAAGATTTAAGTTTCCCCAGGAACATTTACTGTACCACCTCCAAAAGAAATCCTGAAAAGGGTTAAAACCTGCTGAGCTCTTGATCTCCATGTGGAATGCAACAAATGTAGAGTCAGCACAGGACATGGAATCCTGACAATATTTCTTTGCTGAAGAGTACCTTGCCAGGTAAATGGAAACTGGAAGTGCTGTGCTTCCACCCTGACATACAAGCCTGGCAAAACCACAGCAATGCAGGTGGCACAGCGATGACTTGGGGCTGCCTCTGAAGAGTGGAGTGCTCTTCAGAAGAGAGGACTGTCTCCTCTTAATCCACTGCTGTAAGAAATACAGATGTTCCCAGTTGGAGTCAGCTTGCAGAAAAGGGTTTCATAGTAGATAAAAGCTTCTGGTATCAGGAGACAGAGTACCAACATTTTCTGTAACTGCAAAGTCACATAGCAAACACTGGCTCATAGAATAGCAGGGAAAAAAGGACGGGGTATGGAGTGCATAAAACCTTCAAACAGGAATGGTGGCCCAAGTGACTCGTCAGACCTGGGACTCAACTCTAAGGTAAATTTAAATTGTGCAATGGGATTTTGGCATGACTGTGTCCTAAAACTCAGGGAACTGTTGCAGAAATCATGGCTAGAGAAATGGGAAAAGTTACACGGTGGGCAGCAATTCTTGAAGATACAAGAAGTGGCCCCTGGCCTTATTATAGGGAAGCTTTCCATGGGTTTACAAAAAAAATTCATGAACATTTAGATGAATGCATAACTTCTGTTTAAACTCATAAATATTTTAAAGTGTCATTTGCAATCTATTATGCATTTCTCTTCTGAATGGATGTGGCTCTCACCATCATCTCAACCAGAGTTGAAAAATGAATCTGGTATGTTACAAGCTGGGTTCCAGCTACGCTAAAATGACAAAATGTACTACCCTTCATCAATTTTAAATGAAAAGGCAAGCATATTTTTTACATCAAGCAGCTGAAACAATATTGTCCTTTACAACACACGCAATTAACCACACTAAAAAAAGGCTTATGCAAAGTTCATATGAGCAAGAGAGTACCAGCAGCTATTTATTTCGTGACTCTCGAGGGTGACATTTTTCTCCAATTTTCTTGATTTAGCATTTGTTTAGTGAAAACAGTTGTTACCAACTGCATTAACTATATTTTTTCTCAGGTGTCTTAATTTAGCAAAGGGAATAATTTTCATTGGTAATTTTAAGCTGAGTTTTGAAATGAGAGAAAACACCTCTGGAAGTGAGAAGTTTTTCATAGAAAAGCTAGCATACGGCAGCCAAGGAAACAAATCCAACAGAAAGAGAGGGCACAGCTCCCTGAAAGAGTCAGTGGGCTTTGCAGGACATTGCAGGACAGGCCCACATACCTCAGGTCTTTACCCAGAGTCAGCGGTCATTTTAAACATAATGGTTTCCAGCCAGGAAAATGGCATGCACTGAATCCACCTGACCCAGGGAAATTTAAGCTGAAAAACCAGCACAGAGGAATTGGAGATGTCCCGGTGTGGTTGCTGCTTCAGAGCTGATCCACAGCCAGCACGGCCAGCACTGTGCAGGTGCTCTGTCTGCTGACAGCACCAGGCAGGAGCAATTCCATTCTGAAGGTCAGAGCCGTCTAATGTGCATGATCTCTCAAGATGGGTAGACTTCAGAGGCAAAAGAAATCAATGGTATTTTACTAGTCATCTTCAGGGTAACAGCACTTGCACAGCATTAAAAATTTACCAGCATTTTGACAGGACATGTCAGCACCCTGAACAATAAAGGGCAACATGTTTCTGAAGGACAGCTCTCTCAAGGTCTAGAAAGGTGTAAAGCTGGGAATCTTACAGATATACAGGGAGTAAAGCAAAAAATTAGTTCAAACACTAATGGGAGAGAGTTCTGGAAAAGAAGGGAAAGCAAATCATATAAAGCTCTTTAGAAGCAAATACCCAAATATGTTGTTTATGCTTTGGAGAGATAAACAAATCCACCTCCCATGAAAGCCATTGAAAGTGCAGTGAGAAAAGGGAGAAAAAAAATGTAATACATATAAACGTATAATTAAATTTGCTTTGCAAAGAAGTCTCACTCTACATGCCATTCCCTGCCCTCAACACAGCCTTCATTTTTTTCTCTCATTACCACATTTGTAGGACTTAGGCATACAAATCAGGACATGCCAAAACCATGTGCTCAATTCAGATGAGTTTCACAGGAGCAGACGTTTACAGCATCACTGCTGTACCTTTCAAGACCAAAACCTGGAACTTCAGCAGATTATCTGAATTACTGGCAATGACTTTCAGTCAGAGAACTTAATATGGCTGAGAAACTGTCCCAAGGCTACTGGAAAAGCAACCCATCTTTATGCACATTTAACATGTTCTGGAGACCATTTTCCACCGCATTTTTAATATTTTTCCCACTTACAATTTCTTACCTGAAGAATTTTGACTTTTCCTAAAACGTTCTCCTGTGACATTGCTTGAATGGCCTGTTCACTCTCTGTTCTCCCATCAAGTATGAAAATACTGTCATGGGAAAAAGCTCGACTGCCCATAGAATAATGGGAGGATCTGTTAAAAAAAAAAAAAAGAGAAGAAGTAAGTACTGCAATGAATTTATGAGAGTGACTCTTTATATCATAGTTGTCCTGCTGTATGGATTTTCCTCCTCTCTTGCCTTCTACGTAAAACCTTTCTACATTCTCAGAGAAGAGGCATCCAAACACTTCTGGCTTTCAAAAGTTTAATGGAGGTGCATGATTCCTTTATACACAGTCTTCCTCCTTGGAAGGACCTAGAGCTGGATGTTCTTAATAGGCGTGTTGAGAAGTTCAATTGATTTGGCTTGTAAGTCTCAAATCTAAATGTTACTTTCAGGATGCAGATTAGATGGTGATGAGGCTCACATTGCCAGACTGCCTAAGAAAGTGCATTCATGCTTAGTGCCACTCCTTGGGCCACACTTGGGTCACTCCTGGTCAAAGAAAACAGCAGGTGCCAAGCAAAGGGAGCTCTGTAACACAGAAAGAGGTATTACAGTGCAGCAAGCCACTTCTACGGAGCTACCCCCTTCAGCTGATTGCTCGGCGCTTCCTATGGCCCTGAGCATGATCACACAGACAATAACAGGCTATCAGCAAACGCCCGGGGTGCCAAGCAGCTTATTGCACCAAGCTGTGTGTCCTTGATTAGCCACAAAGGGCGAGAAATGCCCGGCAGGCCAAGGAGGAGGGCATGTGACAAATGAACCAGTTATATGGCTCTGACTGAAGTCCACAAAGGCATGGCATGAAACAAAAGGGGGAAATCGTTCTAATGAATTTAATAAGAAAACATAGAATTAAAAAAAAAAAAAAAAAAAAGGAAAAAAACAAAAAAGCTTGAAGCTTTGGGGGCACACTGAGGGAAAAAAAAAGTATCCGTTTGAAAGTTATGTTTTGTTTTACCTAAAACATTCCATGGTAAGTGAAAAGCCAATAATATACAAGCATGATAAAAGCCACAATAAAAGAAATCAGAACAACTGAGAGGGCCTAAATCTCTCCTTCTAATAACCTGTTGGCAACCAGGTATAGAATACATTTATCGTTTCAGAACTTGGGGGAAAAAAAAAAAAAGATAGTTTTGATACAGATCTATCCAACATAACCTTCTACATATGACAAAAGCATTATAAATAAATATTTCAGCAAAAGCAAGGAAGATTATACTGCCAGAGAGAGATAGAAGAAGAACAAGAAAAATTAGGTTTCACATATTTAAGAAGATCAGTGTATTATCTTTTCTGCCTTTTAAAATGTGCTAATTGTTCATGAAGTGTTCAAGATATTTCTATTCATACTTTGGAAATAAATATGTTTGGAATGTATTTATTACATTTTCATGTCATTTTTCCCTGAGGTATTTTTAAGTAAAAACCAATAATCTTTTCTTACCAAGGGAGAGTGTCATACAGGGTTACATAACCCTGTTGAAACTGACAGGATGACAGACTATTCTTGCCCTCCATAACAGAATTTCCTGGAAGTAACCTAAAAATAACAGGATAAAAAGTCCCCCCAATTCTGCTCCCTCTCTTTCATTTATATATAAATTACTTTTGCACTCACAAAATAATCAATCCAATTCTGGGGGGAGAACACACACGGTTCTCTGAATCATTTCATCTTCCATAAAATCACACACTAACTGAAAAACTACTTTTCATCCAGATTAATATTTGAGCAAAATGCTTAATTTGAAACAAACTAACATACCATCATGCAAAGAGCTGGTCAATATTCCAGAACATTTTTAGCCATGGAAGAAGAGGAACATTTAACTGATGCTATATTCTGTGTTAGATTATTTTTCTTATAAAACCCACAACTCAATTGCCTATGACTGCTAAAGGTAGTACACCTTTAAAGAAGGTTAATTTTAGAAACATTTTATTGGAGAAACCATGAAATTATATTTTTAAACCCTCTTCTAAAATAGGCTTCTATACTGAATCACCGTGACCGAGTCTGTGCATAGAGCTGTGGGGAAATTGCATGGCATTGAAACACCTCCACCTTGCTTGGCCAGCCAGGAGTCACCCACTGAACCACAGCCTGAGGAGTGTCCCTTGCACAGGGACAAATTCCTAGCAGGCCTGGAAATGAATGGGTTGACATGAAACTGAGTGAAAGTTGGCTTTTCCCATACAGTGGTGGAGGACTGTTTGAACTAAAAGCTCAAGGTGGGAAAGACACATGGAAAATTTGACAAATCTGCATTTGCATTGCTCAGTGTGTGAACCTGCTGGCGGTGCACAAGGGGGGGCCAGTGGGAACTGGTTGTTTGCTATTTACCTTTGAGCTGAGAGATCTGCTGAGAATGCACAGTCCAGGTCAGACTGCTCTCCAGAGAGGATCCTTTCTCAAATACTTTTCCAGCTATGCTGTGGCTCAGATACTCGTGGCTTTGTCTCACAGCTACTCACTGTGCATTCAACACCATTCACCCCTTTTGCTGTCCAGTGGGTTGGACTTCTCATACTTAAAATCAGACACCTCATGTGTATTTGTGTTGTTTGTTACAAGTAATTAGTAGGCATGGGTTGCAATTCAAGCAACAAAGAGTTCAGTGACTTGTTTGGAAGTTTTTCTTGACCTTACTAACGAATAGTTAATATTGAAGTTGGCAGCAGCCAACCTACAGCTTTGAAACTGAAGAGGATTTGCCAGCAGCTCAAACCCCAAAACTGCAGTTGACCAACAGCAGGAATACTCTGACTAGGAATTGCCTGATAGAATCTGAATCTCTGAAATGGAAGAGAAAAGCAGCTGCTGAGGTCAGGTCTGGTGGACTGCCTGGAACACGGCTGTGAGTGAAAATCTTCCCCACCCTTCTTGCAGAGCTGAGGACACTTTTAGGAATCTAGTCTCTCCTCCCACCAGCAAACTTGCCAAAATTTCATTTCAAGCTTCCTTTGGGGACACCAGGTCACATGAAGCAGCTTGGCAGCTCCATGTGACCTGCAGCCATAAGTACATCGCCAGTGAAAATCCAACCCCGTCTCTGACGAGTGCCCCCAGTGGTACCAGTGGCAGGCTAGGACCCTGCTAAGCATTTACAGCATCTCCAACCTTCTCTCAGACACCAACTGCTCCCTCTCTCCCCACTCCTCATTACAAGGCACCACACATACTTGTTTCATAGAGGACAAGCCAAACTGAAAGGTTTTGTTTCCATTTTTTTGTTTTCTTGTTGACTTGATAATATAACATACTCCAAATTTTCAGAACACGTGAAACAGTTGTAAGAAACCCCACACCACAGTGAATTAATGCCAGACTGCTCTCTACTCTTACTCCTTCAAAATGCTTTGCAAATATGTAGAATATTTCAGAAGTGGGTGAACGAGCAGTTTTGCTAGCCACACGTACAACAACTAGTAAAAACAGCTTAAGAATTTTGCTCAAATATCTATGTAGGCTAAAGAACATTAGGAAAAAAAAAAGATATTCACACATTGTAGTGACCTAGTTTATTTTTACAGGCAAGTTTAAATAGCAGTTAAGGTGATTTCCAAACTACTTGTACTTTCTGAAAGGTCTCTTATTTTACTCCCTTGGAGCCCACAATCCTTTCACATTTTCCCAGTTGTGAATTTGACAGATTATATCACAAAGGTCCTTTTTCCACTGCTTTTTTCACTTTGCTCATGTTCTACTTTTGGAAAGACTAAAGTTCTTTTAAGTCATAATACAGTATGAATAATTGAGTTTTCTTTGCTGCTACCCATCTCTGAAGTCTTTCTCAGAAGCCTTTATACAATAACATCCTCACAATCCACATTTACAGACTGTTCTCCCTTCGATTAAAAGGCATGTCAGTATCAGGAGAAGATTTCAACAAGTTCACAGCATGACAGAGATACGGGCTACAGTAACAGCCATGGCTGAAGGTATTATAGTTTCACACTTCCATATCACTTCCAAGAGACATGGGAAAACAGGGACATCAGTTTATAAGCACTTCTGTTGATAATTCCAGTTGTGCTGAAAACAGTTGAATCATCATCTGACTCACTTTCAAGAACCTGACTAAATGACATGAATTATGGATGCGCTCTCTCAAAATACAAAGCACTTTTAACAAATCCTGAAACAGCTTCTCTCTGAAGATGTGTCGCAACCCAAATATCATGTTCCAGTTTCAACTGCAACGCACAAATTTTCAAAACTATTTTTTTCACACAGAGAGCAAAGTTAAATTCCATTTGTTCTTCATCCGTTATTCATTCTTGCTGAGAATGTGTGTGCTAAGAAACTAGGAAATGGGAAACAACTCCCTCATAGTAGAATGGGACCAATCTGAGCCTACAGAAAAAGTCTTACTGCTCTCCCATAAAATGCAGCAGAGACCCTCTTTGGACTCTCCCTCAGCCACCACTGCTACGGATCTCTTTAGGAGGCAATTTTCCATCAGTTCTAGGTACCTCACATCAGGACTGGGTGAGGTATCACACTCTTTATCCTCCTCTCCATCATGTGCTCCTATCACCGCTTTTGTGCCTTATTAGTGGTCATTGTTCCCATGAAACAATTCAGAGAAATGTTCAGGTAACTAGAATAACCAAGAACCCAGTACAAAAGAAAGAAAGAAAGAAAAAAAAAATTTTAAAACTCCCCCCCAAACATCAGAACTCAAAAATCCACACAAATTCTGACACAAGTTTCCATGCTAGCTGCATACCTAGGGAGCAGTTGGAAAGAGTCAGACATCAATCAACATCTGCTCCTGTGGGACTGCACCCTTTCCTACATCAGAGCACATGCAGGGACACTTTTGCACAGAACACAATTACTGTATTAACACTGGCAGTGTGGTTAGACCCCATTTTTCCCCAGAGCTATTTCTCCTCTTAAAGACAAATGTGTGATCCTTTAAAAAGGGGAAACTTTTCCAGAAAGGAGTACTGAGACCTCAGCTCTTATATAATCCCATGCTGGTGCATTACTGAAGTACAGAAATCTCACACCACCAGTTGCCTCTTTGGTGTGTCATAAATGTTCCTCCCACTCTGATATTAAAGTGTTAGAAATAGAAACTGGAAAATAAAGGGAAAGAATGAGTTGTTCTGTTCTTTTATGTTTGTAGAGATCAACTCCAAAAAACCCAGAGTCTCATGACTTTCCCTCTTTTAGATTCCCATTAGAAACCTATTCTGTAATCGTTAAAGATCAAAGTCAACTTTTTAACATAAAGCCATTTTTAAACAATAAAAATTTTTAAAAGCATGCAAAGCAAAAATGACTTTGGCTTAGCCAGGTATCGACCCTTCATATAATCTCTTCAAAAGGAAACTGAGAACCACTTCCCAGAATATTCCCTGAGGGAAATGACAGGTGCAGTGATAGGTTGCCTCTACTTGATGTTTTGTTTCTAAAAGAAATCTGATTCTACATTTTGCATCTCCCATGAATATCTCCAGGGCAGCTACAGATGAAAAACATAAATTGCATTTTCTAGTCATTCCAGAGATGCATTAATACTGTAATAGAGGGAAATGGATTGTAATTCTGAGCTATGCTTTCAGTGTCCTCTTTTTCATCTGCTGGAAGGAGAGTTTTGGTTCTAACTCATATAATAACTCTAATATTGTTCATGCTGCAACATGATTCTGAGTTAGAGCTCTGCTCAGACAGCACGTGACTTCATTACATTAACAAACCCACAATCATGGGCCTCACAATCCGAACAGACAAAAGAGAGACTTTTGCAACAGGGAATCTTTTTCATACAGCAAACTGAGAGATAATTTCTGCAATCATTCTAAATATATATTCATATCACCTTCAGGAACCATTGAATTTCAGGGCACTAACTCTGGTAAAACTGCACAGTCCCTGTGTTATGACCCATTTGAGTCCCACTGATGCCAACAATCAGTTGTGCAGCCATGCTCAGAGCAGCCCTGCTCTTTTCAAAGCTATCACACAGCTTTATCTTAATATAAAGCTCCAGTCTGCTGTCATCAAGGGACCTGGAACCTGCGAACTTACCACGATTTTATTTTTCTTAGAAGTAGAGATCAAGCCTAGCTTTAAGTAGCTGACGCATCATGCTAATATAATATAACTAAAATTATTATAATTAAGGGCATAAAAATTAACCATGGGAAGCATCAAGGCCCTGAGTGCACTAAACAAACTCTAATGTCCCCGAGCAGCCTCATCTGGAGCCTCCACCTGCACACACGGGTCCAGGAGCTCTATTTAAGATCACAATTGAGGCTTTGGTCCCTGCCTGAGCCATGCTAGAGGAGTGCTGGTCTCCAGCTCAGACAAAACTGTTCCTGGCCACGAAGACCTTTGATGCAGACCTCAGTTTGCAGATGATTTTCCTGGCTTGCTCTTGGCCCTGCCTTCTCAGCTATGGACCTGCAGCGTGATCATGGACCACTCCTGCTGTGGGATTCCCTTGGTGACCTGCTTGCCTTCCCTGGGGCAGTGGCTGCTGAATGGCAAGAAGATAATCAGGTGGGACTACATAGTTCTCAACACATGAATGTTACATAATTATTCACTAAACTGTCTAATCTCAGAAAGTGTCAGCGTGTGCAAAGAAAAGCATCACCCTCCTGGCTTACAGTAGTTCTGCAAGTGAATCTGAATACAGCTTGAGAATGTAAGTCACCAGTTAGCATAAAAATATGCAGCCTAGTAAAAAGAACGGGGCTCTAAAGGGTCCAGCTTTCAAATTTACCTGACAATCCCCTGCATGTAACACTACTGTGTCAAACAGCAGCATATCTTTACAGACAGCTTGCCCTGAAATATGGCAAAATGTACAGAAAAAGAAGTGAAAAGTCTACATTAGCCTTGGCAAGAGTAAGTGTTGTACAGAAACTGCATTTAGCTGAAAAAGAAGGAAAGGAAGAGGGAATAAGACAGTACATTATATTATAGGTGAAAAATCTGTTTTGTTCAGAGTCCAGCCCTAGACCTCACCAGCTGCTGAAAATTAGTTGTCACTCAGAATCCAGAAGGAAATTAAAGACATGATGATTAGGAGGGGGAGTGCAACAAAATATCCAAAAGGGAGGCAAGGGAGAGGACAAGTTGGCAGTGAGACAGCCTAACCTTCCAGGGAGAATACAGCAAGACAGCCTATGTGATAGAAGTGAAGACGAGAGTGAAAACTGTTCTGGGATTACTGAGGTGAAAATGAAGCTGGTCATGGTCAGGGCTGAGGACAAAAGACAAGTTAAAAAGGAGAAACAGAGCAGCAGCACTTGATATAAAATGTTAGGAGTGGCAGAAACACGCTCTACTGAAGGGCTCTCGGGATCATATACAAGCTACAGGCATCTTAGCACTCAAGCAGAAGCTGGAAAAAACAAAAGGCAAGCTAATGGCATGTACTGCAAATTTCTACTAAGTGAAAAAATTGGAGCAAGTAGTAAAAAGTCCTAGAACACACACCTGAGGAGAAAGTTTCCAGAGCACAAAGACTTTAGCAAGGTTGTAATAGAAGAGAGGAAGTCAAGTGTTAAGGTGTCAAGAAAAGCTAAGGTCAGCAGAAATACTGAGTGTGATGTTAGTCTTATGTTCTCTCAAGACACCAGGAACCACTTCAGCAAGGCTTTCCCTATGCCTCTGCTCTGGCCACCTGCTACTGAGTACACACCAGAAATGGCCATTCATAGCGTGGCTGCAGCTCCTACTTCGCTCCTACTCAGCTGCAATATAAATTACAAAAAGGGAGAAACAACTCTAATGTCCCCAAAACCCACAATAGAATTTATTTTTAAATATCCACGCAAATGGAAAGCTGCGGCCATAACCTTTTCTGTCCTGGAATATCCTCAACACACCTCATAACCCAGAAATATGGAACTTTTTCCAGGTGTGTGCATGTCAGCTGCCACAAGTAAGGAAAATCTAAGCTTGTTTTTTTTTTTTTTTCCTCAAGTGAAATTTCTTATGATGTCCCTGCGTTGCTTTCCTCTGCTTGGGCTGGAAGAGATACTTGCTTAAATCAGAGCTCTGATGAAGTCTTTGGGAAAAGGGGAACACCAAATACCACAGCAACAAGGCACTTGCACTGGAGTCAAGAGGGCAACTCAAAATGAGGCACTTAGAAAGGAAATTAGGACTGACAAAGCCCAATTGCAAAAATACAGTTAATAAACAGAAAAAAAGATACCCGGTGTATGAAAACTGGATGTGACAGAAATTTTCTTGGGAGCTCTTCAAAACTCCAAGTGGGTAGACAGATCACTTTTTATTGTTGATCTAGATTGCTTCACACAGAACTGCTCAATGCTGCAAGTACAGGGGTCCCATTTTGTGGGAGACACTGTCAAGACACTGAAGTTTGCTCAGAGGCTTTTTCCTGGAAGGTCAATGCTGGCACACGTGAGTCCTAAACACCTGACAGGTCTAATTCCAGGTTCTTTGAAATTCTGCATTCATCCTAAGGAAAGGTACTCACTATACTGTACCCCAAATAAGAGAAATTTAATTCCTCACTTCCTCTGCTCTTCAAGCCAGAATGATAAACTTCAGCAGGGCACTGCACAAGGTTCCCTTTCAGGTCAGTTCTTACAATGCTTCCTCAGAAGCTGATTATTTGTCAGCTGTGACAAAAAAGACACATATAAAATCTTTTAACGTGCCAAATCATAGCCTCAGAATAGAAGCTTCAGTGAAGCTCCACAAACTTGTGTGGGACTTTCTTGTAGTCAGTACTTCTATCTCCCAGCCCCTATGGTTAGGACAGAAAGTTAATGAATACAGTTTTAACTTTGTTAACTCAAGAAGGGCAATGTAGAAACGGGAAAAGGAATTCCAGTCTTTCTCAAGGCAGAGCAAGACAAACTGCAGCTGGAAACCTCCCACCCGGGTATTGCAAAACAACACAGATGAATAAAGAGGTTGAAGAGTGCATACATCAGGATACCAAGCAAGTTATTTGCATCTGATGAATCCAGGGTGTAAGAAAGGATGGACAGGCAGATCTCTCAGGCTGCTTCCAACTCAGCCAGTCAATCTACACCAAATGTAGATTACCTAAATTGCTCAGGGCACGTCTGCATCACCCAGCCAGCACCGTCTCCATTAGAGATTCAGGGGTTAGCTGTGAGCAGCCTTGTAAGACAATACAGCACTCACTGAAATACTAGCTCAGGTCTTGGAAGCAATACAGATGTCCTCTTTAGCCTACACTCATTCATCTGCTTGTCTCTGCCTTCCCGAAGCAGCTTCCTCCCTTAATGTATTTTCAAAACAACCATCTCCTCTCCCCAAAACAAAGCTAAATGTCCACAGGACACATCTGTAGATAACAAATTCATGAACATTGCAGGCTGAGGAAGAAATATAGCTTATTAAAGGAATGGGAACATCCCTGAGATTTTATTGCAAAATTGGAACTTTTATAAAGCTTTTTGTTAATATAAGGTTGTTGTACATTCTTAAAGAATTTGAAGCAAATGTTTTTACAAGACTTCTCAGGATTTTGCCTATGTAAATACACTACTAGTTACTTCTATTTCCTCTAGTTTATTTCTGTATGGATAGTGGAAAGCATGGCAATGCATTCACTTTTGACAGCTTGTAAACAACTATGTGTATTATTTTAGTTAGACAGCCTATCTCTGCATTCAATTCATAAATGTTTGAAATTACAGTAAAGGCTAAAAAATATAATGCATGGAAAGCATGTGGAAAACAGACCGGAGTGGCAAAACTAAGCTACCAAAGCAATCAAATGCACTGCACTGAACAATTATGTAAAATGAGTAATGTGACAAAAATTACATGCAAACTGTAAATTATCACCAAATCCTTCCCACATTTGCACCATGAAGCCTGATAGGAAAAACTGAGCTTTGATTGAGTATTTCTAGCAGGCTAAAACCTCTCAGGAATCACAGAAAGAAATGTTCCACTTTGGATGAGACATGGAAACTTAAATTTACTAATCCACTCTGATTTAAATTGTAGAGTGTGATTTTTCTATCAGAGGCTAACTTTTAATGCTTTTGCTAATTAGAAAAAATAATGTGTTTAAAAATGCAAACATTTAACAGCCTCAGACAAGGTCTGCCACACCTTCATGTCACTATTGAGAACCAGGGCAAGTTCCCATATCACTGTTTGTTTCTGGGTGCAGCACTGCATTTTCAGTTTTGCCAAATGGGAAATCCCTGATAGTGAGAGGACGCTGTTCAGTTTGCTCGTGAGATAAAAGGCACTAAAACTTCCTCCAGCGACTTGGCATCATGCACTTGGGTAATGCATCACAACAGTGCTCAGTCACGCCTCCAGCTACAGTGTGGCTAAGCTCAGAAGTGATTTTCTGAAAAAGTTGGGACAAACAAAAGAGGTGTATAATATTACACCACAAAAACCAAAAGGAAACCTAGTACTCAAGGAATTTCACAGAACAGAATAAAAACCCGAAGCTAAAGAATCCCCCAAATTAATAATTTTAAAAATCATATTTTCATAAGCACCATTAGAAATACTGTTCAGGTGACGCTTCTGATACACATTTCCCTCTTGAGCAGAGGAATTCGGAATTTTTTTTACCCCTTCAAGAGATTTTGTTACACTTTCAGATACACTCCCCAGTGCAAACCAGCTCATTTTCTTCCAGAATAGCAGGCTTTGATCAGGAGTCAGCAAACCTCTATGAGACAAGAGGTTGGAAAGTGAAATAAGTATTACTGACTCTAGTAGCTCGTGCATCTGGTCTTGAGGCTTTGTTGCTACTTGGGGTAAGGGTTTCTTTGTTTGGGTTTTGTTTGGTTTGGGGCTTTTTCCTGTTCCTACTTAGAGATTTCTGACTTGTTTATTCTGTACAGTTTCTTACTCCCACCATCCCCACAGAAAATTCTCATATTGTCCTTCTGTCATCCTCTGTTGTAAATGGAATATGATCTGATTTTCGGGTGCCTCTCTCCCCTCTCTTCCTTCTACTCTACATTCAAATTGGTTCAAAATAAAAGCAGCCTTTTTGTTGACACCAATTACAGTGCAGAAATTATTTTGGACATAGTGAAAAGGAATGCGTCTGCCTCAACCCAAAGATATCACCTTGCAGGGAAATGTATGCAATAAAGTATCTAACAGCCAGTTCAAGTTTCTCTTTTCCCAGTTTTAAAAACAGGAATGCCATTAATACCTCTGCTCAGGTGTTCGCCTGTTAAATCACAGAGCTGGATTCAAATTAATTTCCTGCTTTCCCCTGGGATTTCTTATTTGCAGAGCAGCACTCGTGCCCCTTAAGCAGTGAGGTTTTGAGGTCTAAAGCAGCAGGTGTCACGTTCGGAGGAAGGAGAGGCGCACACGCTTCCTAACAAGCGATGTACAGATTGCTGCCACTCGGCAGAGGGGGAATCTAAATTAATTCCATCAGAAGCAGGGGGACCGAGCGCTGCGGGTGCACTTACCTCAGCCCGCTGCTCGGCTCTTCATCCGAGGAGGAGGAGGAGGTGCCGTTGCAGATGTTGCCGAAGGAGTGGCTGGGCTTCAGTTTGGGCTCCTCACACTCTGAGACGGGCTCTCTCTTCTTCCTCTTGCCGAAGAGCTTCTTGAAAGGCTGGAACTTGCCTGCCCTTTTCTTGTCTGCAGATGAGAGGACAGAGCGACGCGGCGCTGAGGGAGGCGGCGGAGCGGGTTCAAAGGAGGAGGGAGCGGGGTCAAAGGGCAGGGCAGCAGCCGGGAGCGGCCCTGGGAAGGCCGGGCTTTGCACTGGGAATGCCGGGCTGAGCCTTGGGAAGGCCGGGCTGTGCCCTGGGAATGCCGGGCTGTGCTCGCTGCTCGCCTCACGCTGACGGAGCGAAGGCGGGAGCGCTCAAAACTGCGCTCCTGGCCCCAAGGCTCTGCAGCCAAACGCTTGCACCACCGATAATTCTGCAAAGCCAGAGCTTTAAGACTGCAGCAGTTTTAGGTTTTATACCACAGTCTTGACCATTTTACCAAAAGACAAGCACTGCCTTTGGTCACTCCGCTCTGGACTCTCTGCCTTGAATTGAAAGCAATTGGAAAACAGCTGTGTTTTAGTTATGTGGCCTCATAACTAGGCAAGTCAATTTACAAATTAACAAAAACAATAGGATAAATTTCTGTTGGCATGTACTGGGTTACTTCAATAAACATCCAGCTTTATATCAGCAAAGTCAATACATTTCTCTGACTTTTTTCCCCCCACGTAACTGAGGAAAGAATTTGACCAAGCATTTCATCCTTGAGACACTGCAATTTTCAAAGCCATAGCAAAAACACAAAACATATATGAAGACAGGAACAAGAAAGAAAAAAAAAAGTTAATCAGGAAAAAAGTAACCTTTTTGCTTCCACCAATGACCAGAAAAAATAAAGGCAGCTTCAAACTACTATCCCCCATCTATTAAACTGAAGCACCATGACTTTCTCATTAGCCACTGTCAAGAATGGGTTAATTTCTCAGGGCTGGGATGAATCAAATAGTACTTAAAATACATAATACTTAAAACATAACATCTGTTAAAGCACCTTATTCCTCTTAGGTTTTACTTTAATTTTGCGTTAAATCTACTTAAAACAAGCTTAAAACAAGTTGGGTTTTTTCTATGTTTGTTTGTTTTTAAATCCCCAGCATTCATCCTCCTATCATAATCTAGTTTGAGAAGCGTCATGTTGTACTGGTGACAAATATTTTCATGAACTAATTACATTCCTGTGCATGCTTTTCTCGCAGGCTGTGTGCACACACTGTCTCAGCGTGCCCTTCTTTTCCTGTGGGCTGGGGCTCAGCAGAAAGCCTCAGCTTGGTTGCAAAATACATACAGGCCTGTAGGAACTTTTGGCCAGTAAACACAGAATATCTTCTGTAGTGCATTAGGATTCTTTATTTCCACCTTGGGTTTTGCACTCCTTTGCTCTGCTATACCTAAGCAGGGTAAAACCACATCTGGGTAACACGCCTTTGAAGTCACTGGAGAAATATCTGCAGGGTTTTCTTAGGGAGAAAATGTGCCCAAGCATATTTTGACCTGGCTACTTCCAGTGGTAAGTGGTTTCCAAACTAGCGTAGTGCCAGAGAGCCCAAGTTGAATCTGCCGTGGCATCAAACTTACACACAGTTCATCTATCTGAATCTGATTATGGATGAAGTAAGAACTCTACATTGAAACAACAAAGTCAAAGACACAAGAGATAGTATTTCTGCACTTCCTTTACAGATCCATAAGAAGTTCACACAAATGTCATTCTCCTTCTTGGGCAGTCAGGGTACACAGCATTTGTGCAAGTTCATGAAAACATCAGAGCATCCGAGTAGCAGCATGAAAATAAAAAGCTGAATTATGAAATTCAGGCCTGGCATCAGAATTTTCCAGTCCAGAATCACTGACACACAATTAGCAGATGAGAAAAACAACAACTGGAACAGCAGTTTTACCAGTGTAGAAGAAAACAAGATATGGAAGATTACCTGTCTCCAAGCCCTGCTTTCCATAAGCAGACCAACTCGCATCTCCAGCCAGACCAATTGCTTGATGGTCAATTCTGACTTTAGATATATGTAGAATATATTTATATACAATAGAATACATTCCTATATGAGACCCCTAAAACACAGGCAGGCAATCATGCAGAGAAAGAGAGAAATTATTTCTCTTGGCCAGAGCTGCTCTGACCCTTTACGTGTTTCAGAAACTGACTGCAAAACACCATAAATCAAATGGTAGAGCATACAGGACAAAAAGTATCAGTACCAGACACAAGACTGGGCATGAGCTGTTTGTTCAGAGTTCTCACCTGGCTTGTTTCCTCAGCTTTCTTCAAAAGGCAAAGCTGCATGATGCCATTTTTTTGCTGGTTAATGTAATTTACTGCATAAATCAATTCCACTATAACATTTTTTTTTAAAAAAAGTTATCACGTCATTCATCCACATTACTCTTGTCCCCTCCTCTTTTCGACATCTTCAGATATAACTGTGAATTGCCTCATTGACTCTAAATCTACAGTACTGATTCATCAGCTATAAGTCTAGTGTTGAACAAATGTAACAGGTCAACACAGCTTTCATTTCATCAAAACGAGTGAAAACCAACACACTTGTCTGCAGCCAAGATCTGCTTTTCCCCGTGGTTTAACATGTCCCTTAGCTGTTTCCTTGCTGCACACCCATCATCACAGCTGTCACATTACTAAGCATGAATTCTTTAAATGAGGCTTTGTGACTCATTCCAAAGCCAAAGAACACCCTGCCCTGCTCAGGCTGTGCATGCTGTTCTCCATCCTGCCCGGTTTCTAAGGAGGGAATGCCTGACCACTAAGACAAAATCTGTTTATGTACATTTTTAACAGGATCATATGGAGGAAGATGTGGGATGATATTGCAGGATGAAATGCTTCCTGTAACAGTAAAACAAGTACAAAAAGTATTCCAAACATCAGCTATGCAGCAGACAATTCTTTGCACAAAAGCCTTTTGAGTCTGTAATTCCTAAACACAACTCATTCCTTCTGTCCATCTCTACCGCTCAGAGAAAGAAATGGGATAGGAAAGGATGAAAGATGGGACATTCAATGGTGTCAGCTTGCAACAAGGACAGTTGTTGGGAGAGCCAGGAAACAAGTCAGCTTATATGTGCCATTTGTTTCTCTCCTTAATCACTTTAATGGAATCCTACAGATCCAGCCCAAAGAGACCAGGGGAAATAAGCAATTACACCTTTTTTCCTGTCTGTTTGACAAATCTATCTCGTTCAAATCACTGTAAACAGTTAAAAGTGAACCAGTTTTGAATCACAGAATAACATAAGGTGTGAAGGCGACAGATAAACAAGGTTGGACACACTAGCTAGGATAACACAGCACATATGGTAGGCGCTCCCTTCTCAGCTACCAGAAGAGGAGCAGAGCAGATTAGAATAATCTGTAACCTGTCATATAATTTGTCAGATGCACAAAGACATGCAGTGCATAACACAGAGCCAGTTAAAGCAGAGAGCATTGGCATCACGTAGGCAGCACATGGTGCCTCCACTGCCGATGAGAGAGTGGAACAGCTTCTCCTCTTGCAGTATCTCTTTCATGCTCTCCAAGAAAGATGCAGGTGGGTGCAATGACCTTTATTGCCAGGAAATCAGGCACAGCTTTTGGACTCCAGCTGGAAAAGTCTTATCAACATGCCAGCTGAAAATTTCCCATAAAATAGCTTGTAGTTAAACTGCTCAATTCCATTGAGATTCTCAGTTATGACATCTTTCAAAATCAGCACAGAATCCTCAACACAAGTACAGGCCAAACAAAGACTTAACGACCGTGACTATAGAAGGAAGAGATTTAAAGTACTTGGAAGGGAATGAGCAGTGTATCGCAGACAACAGGCAGGGGTGAGGTTATGCCACTGGATGGGATAGACGAGATGTCGGTGCCCCTAGAAATATCTGAGAAACAGTTTTCAAGCAAAGAAAACTTAACATGAGAAACAGAAAGACTCACATAATCATAGAACAGACACCTAGATATTTAACAAGGTGTTGATTCCTTGCAGTTTTTCCTTATTGCTGCAGTGCTGGGTGCACTCACAGCAGTGTGGGTGAGGAAACCTGGGAGAAAGGTCATCTCTGAGCAGAGCTGATCCAGCACATGCATCAGCTGGTGGGTAGAAAGGTGATTGTTGAGGGGAAAAATAAATAGAAGCAGAATTCATAGTGACTATTTGAATATTAAGTTATTATGACCAAGATTTTTCAAGCCCCAGTTCTGAAATGGGATTTGCAAAGATTTCACAGAATTTTTTTGCTCATTATATGAAATGAAGCACCTGTGACACTTCTCATAGTATGAGATATTGCACAGGAGCTGTCTCCAAAATTGTGTTCTTTGTCAGTGAATTTAATGGCTATAAAATGTGGTGTTATAAACTAAGTTAATGATAATATGAATTATTTAATTGAATAGACATTTCTATTATGAATTTAGGGAATGGAAATCCATATGGGTGTAGCATGAAGAACTGAGTGACAGAGAGAAGACATGTGGGTTACTGGGCTACAGGCACAATACAGCAGCCAAGGTGGAAAAGAGGACTAAAAGATTGTTAAGAGAGTAAGTTGATTGACATTTCTCATTGCATCTCTGCAATAGAAAAAGGCTGCCATGGTACACATTGCCAGTATCACTATTTAAAAAAAAAACAAACAACAACCCTCAATTTCAAGCAAATGGTGTGCTTATTGATGCTCTTTTTAGAAAACTCAGGATGTATCCACTACAATAAGCACTGCCCTGTTGAGCCCTAGGTTGGCTGGGCATCTGCAAAAACTTCTTTGTTTTCCAGGTCCCCACTAAAAAATGTGCCTTCCTTCCTCCTTGCTCAGTCTGTTCTAATGGCATAGAGCTTCTCCAGGCAAAGTAGGATTGGCACTTGTTTCCAGCTTTCCCACCCACTACACATCTCAGTGCATCCATTTCTGTGAGATGCCAGAGATGCTTGTTTTTGTTGATAAATTTTCAGTGCTCCCTGGAGAGGTGTTTCCACTCCTCCAGAAAAGAGAAATAAATTGTTTGGGATCAAGGAGGAAGAGAGCAGGCTTTGCTCTGCTTGACCATGTTCCCATGTTTTAAAATAGGTATGAACTCCTGTACCTGTGCTAGCTCACCTGATTTCACAGGGAAAATTGGTTTCTGGGCATTTTCTACCTTCATGACCTGCCCTAAATCCATTGCCCCATCTTCCATAGGTAGCTAGTCTTGAGAGAGGGACACAGTCCAGATATATAAAGCAAGCACAAACACCAAAGAACCCAAGGAAATACTTCAGAGAACACACAGGGAATAAAGACCGACACAAAAAAAAAAATAAATAAATAAGACTGATGCTCAGATTCAATTATGTCACTTCCCAGAAATGGGTTCACCTCTGTGAGACATTTAGTGATAGCACACAACAGTCATAAAGCTAACAGCATGCAATAGTCCCATGCTGACAGAGATAATATCACCTGACATAACATCAATATCTGAGAAACATTAAATGAAAACAAGATTGAGAGGTATTGAAGGTGTCAAATTGGTGTAGCCACAATGGTCTAATGAAACACCTAGGCAAAGCAAAGGAAAAATAGTGGGCCATTACTTGCCTGTATTTCCAAGAGTATCAGGTGATCTTACAACAGATACTATTACTGGCAAACATTGTCCCAGAGATGATGGGCTATTCTTGGATTACCTGATATAAACTAGTAATACTACCTAAAGTATCCATAACACAGCAAGAACGAATCTTACTTTCCAGAAACATCTATTTTCCCTTGCCATCTGCAGAAGCAAAATCATTTCCACAAAAGCAGCCCATTTTGTGGATTTTTATTCCATTCAAAGACTGTATTTTCCACAGAAACCACACATAGTTGAGACAGTCAGCTGTTAGGACACATGTACAAATCATCATAATAGATTCTGTTAATGTTCATATGATATGCTTTATCACCGAGAGCAAGGAAAGAGCTATTTCGACACTTCTCTTGGAACAACAAGGAAATACCCTCCTGAAGGTAAAAGGACTTAACCTCCACTGCATGAAGTTTGGCACAGTGGTCTTTACAAGCAACAAAGAAATATGAATGAAGAAGAGGAGTAAAAAAATTTTTTTAAATGTTTGGATGACGTTAAGAAGACAAACTAGAGCTAAGTAAATATCCACTTCTTCAGTCTCATTTACTACGGCAAAAGTCTCCTTCCATTTCTGAGCTCCTGTTCTCCTCTTTTCCCCACCTTTTCATTACAGTCCCAGCCAGTCTTTTTATTTTTATGCCTTCTATTTTCATCAAGCATCACAATGAGTGGTCCCAGAGGTCAGAAAGCCTCATTCATCCAACCCTTTGTTTTAACACTGACATTCTGCTTTCTTAATCCATCCCACTGCCATCCTGGGGAAGCAGCTTTGGGACAGAGAAGACACCCTCCAAAAAACACAGCCAGACTTGGAACAGTTAGCTCACTTTGGGAATGTGTGAGGTAGCTGGGGATAACAGAGACTTCCAGCAGGGAAGTCTGAGAAAATTTATACAAACTTCAGGAGCAAACACCAAGGAGTTTCCCTCTTCCAGAGGAAAGCCCCAGTTATATGCTACATAGTGAGTAGCCAGAGGGTGTAAAAAAGTTAGAATTCATGTCCTGAGGACAGTAAGAATGGGTAGTGGAGTTCATACCTATGAGAACATTTGAAAAAGGGTTAAGTAAATGCAAGAAGTGTTACTGAAATGCTGGACTGCATTGCAGAATGCAGCAATAAGATAAAACCTGCTTATTATAGCTCTGGGCACAGTGATGCATGTGAGACTTTTAGAAAGGAAGAGACCACAATAGTTTCTAATTCACCAACAAAATATTATGTAACAGAGCAGAGAAGGCTTTGTTCTACTAGTGCAAGGCTTAGTAACTCATGTTATTAATGATGGGAGACCCTTTTGGTGTGCTAGGTTTTATCTGAGGTTTCCAGAGCTGCTTTAAACACTTGATGTCAGTGCAATAAAGAGATGTTGGATCATTATTTCCTTCTCAAAAAAAAAACCAAAAGGTAAAACACGGGATTCCCTTAGCAGGTTAATTTCTTGCGTGGGAAAATTCCTGATTGAAAGAAGTCCTGGCCATGCTGCATGTGAAAAGATAAACCTCCCTAAGGCAAAGCTACTTCCCTGAGGCCCCATGTCAGAGCAGTCCAAAGTCCAAGGAGTACTACATTCACTGGACAAACAGCTCCCACTGCCCCTCCCCAGCTGCCAGAAGTCATTTAGACCTCCTCAAGGCTGGCACAAGGCTGCTGGCAAACCAGGATCCTACACTCAAATCACATTTTCTAAGATCATTCTTACATGGAATTGTGTTACATGAACAATTGTTCATACCCTCCAGCTCTAAATAAATCCTCATTGCACTGGTCAACATTTTTAGATCCATACCAACTCCAGTTTTCCACTGGTGAGAGGAGGAGCATTTCACTGTCACAGTCTGTCTGTCTAACCATAGAAAAATGTTAATTCCCATGAAGAAAACATGAAACTCATAGACCAAACCTCTTCAGTGATAAGGCAGAAGTACTACTAGCATGCTGCTGATTTCTGTCAATAAGAAAAAGTCGAGAAGTATCCTGATCTCAAAGGACAGTCAGAGTGCTATGCCAGAAAGTCTGGATGGGTGGAGGACTGGGTTAACTGGGATAGAAATTACCTATTTCCTTCTCTACAAACTCATTCCTTTAGGGCCTATTGCTGAGATGTCCCAGATCAGCTGAAAATGGGTGAGAAGGCAGATGTGACCAGATGATCACAGGATAATTAAAAGCCAGTACTGTGGTGATGCTGCAGAAGTTAAATATCATTCTTTGGAAGGGGCTCCGGGAAGTGACAAGGTTTACTGCCCAAGAAGAGAGAGCCTACTGACTAATAAATTACTAGGGGCTAATAAATCAAGGCTGTAAGAAAGCAGGTACATCCAATATATTTTAGATTAGAATTTGGAATTTTTTCCTTTATTTTTAAGGGAAACAACAAAATAATGCATGACTGAGTCATTATGACACACACACAAAAAAATTCCCTTTCCAATGTCACATAAAGGCAATATTATTGGATAAAAATGTCATGTCACGTTGCAAAACCAAATGCATTATTTCTGCTTTTAATGCCTAACACAAACTGAGATCAGTATAGACATAGATACTCAGACTGATTTTTTTCCTTTTTGCACAGATTTAGTATAATATATTTTACAATTATAAACACATTAATTTTAAATTTGGAATTCAGATGAACTGCAAGAATATTTTAGATAGGTCAGATTAAATGGAGAGAGTCAAATTTTCATTTTATGTATTTACCTATTCCCCAGTCATAAGAGTTGTTAGCAGGTTTTCTTGAAACTATCAATATACCTTTTAAGTTAGGGCGGCTCTGTGATGAAGTAAAAGGACATTTTGAAAAGTTCCAACATAGTTCTGCATGTAGCTCTAAATGAAGGGGAGGGAGATTAGGAGACGGGAAAACCTCAACTATTTTATGCCTGTGTGTTTTCATTCAAAGTTCTGAGAATTATAAAGTGTTATAGAAAACACAAGAGTGAAAGGGGTCTTACTTGAAGCAAATTATGAACTGTTCCGCAGGATGTATTAATTTAATAAGTTCTTAATTAAATTTTATAAGAAGGCAATAAATCTACCTGTCCTCCCCAGATTTAAGGAACTAAAATGTCAGGATCATCTCTAATTTTTGCAGTGAATCACAAGACACCCTTATTTGAGCAATCTGAAAGCCAAGCTAAATCTGACCTCAGGACCTCAGGCTGAGTGTATCTAAAAGACCTAAACCAACTTGTGCTGATCTATGATTTCACAGAATTAAATCATGCTGTTGTGGTTTACAGTTGCATAGCAAAATAAATAAAATAAACTGTATCTTAAGAAAAGAGCTGCATCAACTATAGCAATCACAAATTCTCCAGCAAACTTTGGTAAAAAGCAAAGACCAAAATCAATGTTTGCATGGTCAAAACCATAGTCAAGAGAAGCATGAAGCTGGGAACAGTTCTGTTTTGCTAAGTGGTTTGTTGTTTTTTTTTAACTTCTGGAGGAAGCCAAACCTCAATTTCCTTATTCTGTTGGGCAAGGTAGTCAGAAGGAATCATGGCACTCATTCCTCAGACTGGCATATCCCCAAAATATCAGAGGAAATAACTTCAGTCAGCAGCATAGGGGCTGAAGAACCTGCTCTGTGTTCTAGTCCAAAGCCTGGAAGCAGTGTGCTGTCACATAGAGCTGTCTCTACTCCTGGAGCTGTGCAGAGCTGTGGCAGAAGGAAACCTTCGGCTCCTCACTGCTCCCCCTGCACCTTCCTGCTGCATGCTTTCTTTTCCCAACCACCCTGACAGGCTCACTTGATTCTTCTGACAAACAAATCTTCTGATATTGACACAAATTGTGGCCAGATAAAGATTTGGGACATCAGTCTTGAGTCTGGGAAATTGCCTATTTAGCAAACATTTGGATTTTCGTTGGCTGAGCAGTTTTCACTGCATACACAGGCCCAGATTCCTCCTCAGAAGAGCAGAACACTGAGATGTTCTCCTTGTTGTTCAGGGACAAGATTTGCCTTCTGGGCATGTCAGCAGGAGAGGATAGTCAGCTACTTGCATGTTGCCTGCAACTCCTCCTGTCCCTCTCGAATCTCCAGCGTCACTTGGCACTGCACAGAGAACAGCACCATGCTGCACTTCCACTTCTCCTGCTGACACTCTGTTATTCCAGTCTGCACTGGATCACTCTTTTGAGCACCAGAGTCAGATGGCCATTTCCAATTTCTTTTCAGAAATTGTCACTTTTTGTAACATAGACCACTATCAGCTGAAGGATGAAACCGGTGTCTTAGTATTGACTGGAATGCTATCAAAAAAACAGCTCCACCTGAGCCAGCACTTAACCAACACCATTACCAGCAATTTCAGAAACAAGATTTTGAGCAGTTAAACAGACCATGGAGATAAAACTGATAATCATCATTAATCACTAATTATACTAGCATTGCACACACTTAACCTAGCTGCTCCTTATCCTTCACCTGTTCCCATTGAGTGAGCAGGCTGAGGCACAAAGGCAAATCTCGAACAACTTTTACACAGAAAGAGCAGATTAAAGACAGGATCAGGACCAAGTAGCTGCTTTCCCATATCCACACCAGAACCTTCAGCCTGGGTTATCTTCACCACCCAGGCCAAGCACAGACAAAAAATGCAAGTAAGACATTTTTGTGAGAGGAAGAGGACTGTAAATCTTCAGGATGAAGTTCTGGCACATTCTCAAACACTTGATCTGTTTTAGAAAAGGAGCTTATAATTTACTCTATTCTTCATCTTGCCATCAATGTACCAAAATATACAGAATAATAAGATTGAGGTGATTGGTTGGCGTTTGCTTTCCAGAATTAAAATTGAAGGAGTGACACATCACTTTACTGGAAAGCAGAAAAATCTGATGAATTTTTACCTTTTAGACCTACCTATAAATATCTAAGAGATAAAAAGTCTTGACTAGTTTTCTTCTGATATTTGCAAAGCTTACAATATTCAGTTCATAGAACACTCAGATGTATTTTGCCATCAGATTTATTTAGCTAATACTGAGTATATTAACATATAACACTAATAAGTAGAAGCATTGCTATTTTAAATATCAGCCGAGTATGATTGCTACTCCAAATAAAAATATCAAGGAAGGGTTATTTGTGAATTCTGTATCATCAAAATAGATAAAACATCCATCATACTACTGTGAGGCTAAATGAAATCTCCCCCTCTGTTCTATTTTATGAGACTAGAATAAAATTAATTACTCATGACAAAGCAAAATAGAGAAGAGAAGCAGCTGTAAAGAGATGATACTCGAGCATTTATAAACCTAAACATTTAAAAAACATCTAAAATAATTCAAATCCAAAATGGCCTTTGCACAAAAGCACAAATCTCTCTATTCCTGAACTAAGACAACCAGGTATTTCAATTTAAAACATCCTGCCTTTAGGTAGCACGAGCAAAGAGAAAAAACTATTTCCTATTTTCATTTTGTTTTGGTTCCAGGCGAGGATTTGCCAGGCCAGGATGTGACTGATCACACTGATCACACATTGCCTAACTGTGCTGAGAATACAAAGCATTATCATCATTATACTTCTGAAATGCATCAAATTTAGCCACACAGGGTGAACATGATTAAACTTCACTGAGGAAGGAGACAGCATTGGAACTTATCTACCATTTACTATGCCCCAGAACAAAGAATGGAGGGGACTCAGGTGGCAAGGCAAATCCCAAGGTCCCATGTGCTAGTGAGGATGGTTAATCATAACTATAGCCAAGGGAATTTAATGCATTGCAAATTGCAGGATATGACATCAAGATGTGGGCTTGAGTGAAAACTACTCAAGTATGCAGTTTGTAAGCCTTGGAAAGACACTGGGAGTGCAGGTTGTGTCTGTCATTCTCTGAGGGGCTGCAGCAGCTGTGACAGCCCCAGGGACCAGCCAAATGCTGTCTCATGATGCAACACCTTTCCAGAAAATGTTACTTGTACGGGATGTCTTTTGGCAGATCAGATACCTTCCAGCTGCTCCAGTGCAATGGCAAGATCAAGAAACAGAAATCCTGTCCTTGATCTGATTTGTGCCAGGGTCCGTCTGTCTAGAGTGGATGGAAGCTGGGGTCCATTTCAGCAGCTCTGAATATTTGTTTTCTAGCTGCTGAAGCAAATTTTGGATCCCTGCAAGCAGCTTGGTACAGGACTGAGTGCCCTGACTGTCCAGTTAAGGGAAGTTCACAATAAGGCTCAGATGAAGTCCATGTTGACCAAAGTGCATTCATCTCTCTTCCTTAACTGCTTCTCCGACATCAAACACTTCTTTACACCCCGCATAAACACCCTTTCACCTGATACCTCTACTCATAAAACTCAAGGTCCAAGAGCACTCACTGTAAAAAAATATCAGATTTGAGAAAGGGCTGGGGCCCGAAGAGTGAGTGGAACACTTACTGAGTTTTAACCCTTTTTACTTACTTTGTATCTATTCTTCACTTACTAGACTGCAAGCACTCAGTAGCTGAGTCAGTGTTTTGCTATCTCTGCAAAGCATCACACCTCGGGTTACAGTAACACATGCAAGTTTGAAAATAATTCTAACTGTACAAATATAATAAATGAGATGAAAGTTTTTACATGTAATCAGCTTCCATTATGTGACCAACTATCCTCAAGAAATGCTCACATCTCTCTCTGTGACAGATTTTGACACTGAGATAATGCAAAGCATCTCAAAGTTAATCTAAGTTCTACTTTGTGAAACCTTGCTGTCATGAATGTTTCTGAAAGATTTGTCAAATATGAGTATGGAAACAACCATAGCTGTTGCTTTGTCCTGTGGGCTTAGAGAACAGGAAAAGTGACACATCTAAAAGTCCTGGGTGAAGAGAACATTCATTCTGGCACTCTGTGTTGGCCCTCTGTTAGATCTCCAGATCCTCATACCGAGTTTTCTTCTGCTTTTTCAGAAAAATCCTGATGCTCTAAATGACTGTGCTAGTCTTTTAAAGAGCAGAGCTAAAGCCCAAAAGCCATATGTGCAGTAACACCCACCCAGGACAGTCAGAGGAAAGAACCATTTAATTTAGATATATCAAATGACAGCACTGTCAACAATAGGAGGGTAATTTTACACAGTTATGTTAAGCTTAGGCTTCTTCCACCCCTTCACCTCTCTTTTTGACTTTTTCTGACTCAGTCCTACATATTATAGGAAGGAAGAAAAATGCCAGTTGTGGGGCAGGAATACATTGTAATGCCAATGCAGAATGTAATCTCCTTCAGGATTTTTCCTTCAGGGGATATTTCTCAATTGCAAGAAACAACACATTCCCTCATTTTCTTTTTCCTGCTCTTGCACTTTAGATTGTTTGAAAACAAACCCTAAAATTAATGAACACACCACATCAGAAAAAATAGAACACTCTCCAAATATTCAGGATTTTAGTTGGGCTTGATTTATCAGATATATCTCTATCTGATGGTAGAGAGATTACCTATATCGCAGGATACAGATTATTCATAATGTGTTTGCAGAAAACATTCAACAAATTAAATTTGTTCTGCTTTAGTCACAGTTAATACTACACATATCTGCTCTCTGGCTGATGAACTTGGACAAACAGTTTGAGTTTAAGAGGCTCACACTGTAAACTGAAAATTAGCTAATGGCAACTGATCTGGTGCATCACCTGAGAAATCATGGGTTTATTGGTGTTCAAACAAATACTGAATTAAAATTAATGCATTCACTTAAATATACATAAAACTTAGCATGTACTTGCATACAGTAGATCACTGATGAATTTGGAAAAAAAACCTTCTGGAAGAATGCATGTCTGGCATTATATATGTATGTGTGTATATATATATTCATTAACAGGAGGGCAGCTGCTACTTACTTTTAAGGTGCCATTTTGGAATTCACAATCAAACATGAGACTAAAAAATGTTGAAATATCTGTACTTGGGTTTGGTAAACAGATTCCTGTTAGGGCATCACCCACGTTGTATCGTAAAGCTTCACTAACAGTAAGGCAATCCAGATAGTGTCTGGATAGCCACTTAATCAAACAAGAGAAAATAAGACAGCAGTGAGATTTTGCAGAATCACAGAATCATTTAGGTTGGAGAGGACCTTTGAGATCATCAAGTCTAGCCTATGACCTAAAAGCACCTTGTCAACTAGACCATGTCACTAAGTGCCTCATCCAGTCTTTTCCTTAACAGCCGCAGGGATGGTGACTCCACCACCTCCCTGAACAACCCATTCCAATGCCCTTTCAACCATTCTGTGAAGAACATCTTCCTAATGTCCAGTTTAAACCTCCCCTGGTGCAGCTTAATCAAAGGATTTGACATTAGCAGGGGCCAAGAAAGAGGGAAGAAAGGATGGCTGTTAAATGCATGGAAGGCCTCAGGAAGGATCAGAAGATATAGCATTCTGTGTTGCTTCCTTATAATAGTAAATGTTTACTTAAACTGCCTGCCACAAAACTTCCCATGAAAAAGTTTTCAGAGCACCCAAGAAACAAACTCTCTGAAAGACATCACCCTTTGCAGCCATGGTGGAAACACAGTGCTTACAGCACAGCAGAATCCCAAATAGCAGCTCTGAAGACCTCTGTCCTGGAGAGCACACAGAGGCATCACCAGCCTCTACCAGAACCAGCTCAAACTGAAGGGGGAAGGGGGCTTACTTTGCTTTGTTTCTTTTACCAGAAATAGTTTTTGTTCCAAGATCCACAGCAGGGAAAAACAAGATGGCTGTAAGCCCCTCAAGGTGCTGACGGGCAAGGGCACAGCCTCCAAGGCAGCCTTGCCAAAGCAGGACTTTGCTCTCCTCTGCTGGAAAGGGCCCTCTGCCATAGCTTGTAAGTGTTGAGGACCTGACCTCACTGTGAACAGCTGTGTCTCCCTGCCCTGCCCTCCTGGACCATGCCACCAGACTGGTAAGGTTTGTTTGTACCTGTTCTTCAGGATACCCCAAGCACCCTCTGCAGAGTCAGCCTTCTATTATCCTCCAGCACCGAGTCATCAGCTGGGGCAAGTGTGGCCACAGAGCAGCTGGTCATCCCTGCTCTAGGCTATGTTGTGAAATGGGACAGGCATTCTGCTCTGCAGGATAAAGAGGACACCTCATTTAGGGAAACAGCATTCCAGAATAAGAATTAAATGTAGTCCGTCATGGGAGAAGAACATGAAGAGATTGCATCTTTGGAGTAAGAAGACAAGATTTTAATCTCACTATCTAGTAAGAAACCAGTAAACAAGAGGACAAAAGTCAACTGGTTTGAGATGTCTAATTAGTTCATGAAGCATTTTACTGGAAGTATAATTTTACAGGTATAGCAAAGCAAGAGGTACTAATTAGTTGCAACTCATTAAGTGTAAGTTGTTTAGTAATTTAGGAAAAATGAATGCAGACGTGGCAAGGTTGGTACAGACAAGAATTCCACATAGGTGAGTGTCACATTTCCAACAGCAGCCAGTCTGCTGAAGCAGCAGAGGAGTAATTTGCAATTCAGTCCTGACCCATGGGGACAGGCAGGCAGACCATGCATTCCAGCTTTTCTGAAAGAAATATTAAAACACAAAAATTATGAATGCCTTCACTACAAATGACCAGGTGAGACAATGAGTGTCTGTCTTCACCCATAAGCTGTTAAAACTTCACGTTCCATCTGTAGAAAGCATTATTAACCTAAGTAGAGAGATTTTGGATATATAAATCAGCTGGATTCACATTCTCATCTTTTAGATTTCTGCTAATACTTACGCAGGAGTAAGGTAGGTAATACTTACCTCTTTGTAAAATGTATCCTTCTTAGGGAAACAGAAACAAACAAACGTCCCAGGTAAGATACTACCAACAGGATTTTAATTTCATAATATTTTCAAAGCTTGCTCTTTACCCAGGGTAAGTTTGTTGAGCAGGAGGGAGTTCAGAAACCATTGCATATACTAGGATAGAAAAGGGAATTAAAGCAAAGACAAAATAAAGTGCTAGCCAGGAAGCAGGTTCTGCGTACAAGACCATCAAAGCAGAAATGTCCTCATTCACTTCAGCTGGAAGGCTGGCAAACTGTAGATATTCTTTACCTTTCTGCTTTTAATCCCAACCATGAAACACAAGTACCCTCAGACAAACCATACGTAATTTAACTAATCCTTTTTCAGTTACACAAGGCAGTGGTTATAGGCAAAGATTTCCTAGAACAGCAACTTTCAGAGAAGTGTCACAATGACATTGAATCAGAGTCATCCCCTACAACTGTCTGCCAGGGCTTTTTAAGCCTCTGTTAGTAGTGCTATACAGAGGTCCACCACAAATCTAATATAAGGCAAGACAGCAATGCACAATTTTATTTGGTGGTAACTGTAGAGCAAATGATTCCCTATAAAAGCAGGCACCAAATTCTGGGAAAGCCTGGGCATGGAATTTGCAGCTCAGTTATGGTTTAACTAATAAGCCATATATTACAGCTTATTCTCATGCTAGCTATCTAGCTAGCACAAGAATAAAGGCCAGAAGAGAAACAGAGTTTATTTCCCACAGTCCACTGGTGAAGCTGCCTACAAAAAGAAAACTAAAAAAGTCTGAAAACTTCACAAAAGTAAATTCTTTTCTATGTACTGAATGGACATGCTGTACTCCCACTCCTTTACAAAGGAAGTTAAGGGCTTCTTTGTGTCAAGCCTACTCTCTTTCGCTCAACAAAATAGAAATGAAAGAGCCATGTGAATAATTAACTGATGACAACAGAGAGCTAGCCAGGTATTTCAAACACTTGTGACTCTTCTTCCTACATGAATTCCTCAATAGTACATGCAAAGTAAGTCTTCTTACTACTTCCATCATTTAAATCTGTAATCTGAGCTGATTAAATAACCTGTTGAGAAGTAAAGGCTTTTTAAACATTCCTTTCTTTCTCCTTTCTTTCCCTGTGAGAGCATTCAACCTGACTATCCCTGACAGAGGGGCTTCATGCCTTGCTCTGAAGGGCACTTGGTGATCAAGTGAGAGTCTTTTCCCCTCTTAATGCCTTTTCAGTACCACAAGCTCATGCAGAACATCATGCAATCCAGTGGAAAGAGAGACACCTTTTACTTCTGAACTGGAATAGACATATAATGGGGAAATCTGAAAACAGACAAAAGCTTTAGTCATATCACAGTGTTAACCACCATCTCGCAGTAAAAGCAAGTACTGTTTATTATAAACTTTGGATGGCCCCTTGTCCCCAAACTCCCCCCTCGTCCCCAAATTCCCCACCCCCCCAAACAAAGAGGCAAACAGGACACCACTACATGAATCCAACACCGTTGCTTGACAGCATGCTTGCTATTTACACGAGTACAAACTTAACACTGCTTCAGTCCATTCGCATGTAACTCAAATAAATTCTGAACTTGTCGAAGAATCCCTGCAAATCCAGTGCAAAAAAATAAGAATGAAATTATGTTAAGTCAGTATCACAGCAACTGAAAGATATTTGAGAACTGACATAGGAAAACCTATCAAAATTAAAAGTTTTAAAAACAACAAACTTTTTGACAACTTTGAAAAATAATCCAGATGACCATAAAAAAGCATATATATTTTCTGTTTGCTTAAAAATTTAAATCCATAAATTCTAAACTTTCATCAGTTAAAAGGACCATTTCAAAAGGCATTGTAAAGCACAGCATCTGACATAACACAAATGGAGGAGTAAAGTTTCTCACAGTGGAGCAGAAACCCCCAAGTGATGCCTCAGGGAATTACCTGCAAAAACATTAACCAGAATAACCTCTCTGGTTTGAATTTGACTGTGCTTCACACATGCATTGTTTATTCTACCTGCCATAAAAATGGACAAAAGCAGCACATACATTAGCAGCAGCTCCTACTCGAAAACAAGAAGCACAGCGCATTCCCCCCCTCAGCCAGCTTCCCGCTGAAAGTGTTTCAGACTAAGCCACAAAAACTTAACAGTGAGCTTTTGAAGGACAGGACATCATGTGCTCCATCAGTCAAGTACTTACAAGGTTTCTTAAACAAATTGATCATGCCTACAATTTCAGACGAAGTCAGAGAAACTTCAGACTTGATCTTCTCTGAGAAAGAAACAGAAGCCATGAAATCACCAAAGAGAAGGACTTGTTTGGCTATTTTTGTTGTGATTTTAAAGAGAACTATGAAGGACATATTGCAGTGTGATAGGAAGCTTGTAGGGACAGCCTTAAAAATTAAGCTGGGCATGTATTTCAGTACTCTGTTCTTATTTAGCACTTTCCCTGTGGAAAATGCTAAGATAGGTTTCAACTAGCAACAGCCAAGATGATTTCAGATTGATAGATAAGGTTTCCCTTAGCTGATCTTTCTTTTGGTATATTAGTTTATACAACTGCTTTTTGCTCAGTCTTTCCCAGCCACAAAGCCAAAAATAGCCTTACCTTTCCCACAAGGGCAATATGGTATACTGGGACTGTTAGGCAAATCTTTATAGCTGTTATTAATAATGGCAGTGGTCTTTAAAAATTAAGAAAAATCCTGACATTATATTACCCATGTCTTTTTACAAGAACAGTTTAATGTCAGTAACTACCATGACATCTGGAGGCTGCATTTTCCAAGAAAATTTATGCTAGAAACCAGTATTTCCTGAAGCATCCTATAGTACCATGAAAGGGAGACAAGCATAAGCAGGTTATATTATTTGTCATGAAAGAAGCAACAGTGATGCAAATTCCTCTTAGAAAGCAATAAAATAATGTCTTACAGGTTTTACCCAAAAACCAGCAACAAGTTGCTATGCTTAGGTTTTCATATCCTAAAGGTGTTTAGACCAAAAGTTTCTCATAAAATTTAGGATCCAGACAAAATTGTGCTTTCTCCATGTGAAACCAAAGTTTATGGTTGGCATTTAGTTTCAACAAAGGTCCTTGGCATTTTCATGTCAATTGCAGAGACTCTTGAAGTAAGATAAAGCCTTCAACAGAGAGGAATTTTAATTAATCTGTTGTACACAGTGCATTTAATAGCATCTGATTTCTCAAATCTCCCTCTGTGTCAATTAAAAACAGTGTGTGTGGAGAAACACTGAAGAATCCCAGGCTGCTTAGCAGTCCCTTTTTTTCTAAGCACTGCAAACACAGACATACAGAATAATTCCTCTAAACACACACTAATGGGATTGAACTGGAAATGAGAGAAGATAAAATAAAGAGCTTGAGAGTAATATCCCCCTGTTGCTTTCCCCTCTGAGAAAGCATCTGTATCTCATACAGATTTATTTTGGCAGATATACCAAGATTTATGTGTAATAATGACTTCAGCTACTTCTTTCTTTAGAGACACATTTTATTTCACTAATGATACATTCTCAGGAACCAAGAGAATGACTTTCACCCAATTTAAATTTTAATTAAAAAGAGCTTAAAAAAAAAAAAAGGAGAATAGTAGGATGAAATTGCTCTGGTTTGACAAAATACATGACTTTTTGACCCATCTGTAAGGGCTACTTTCTTCACTCCAACAGCTGACAGACCAAGATTCTCTTTACCAACAATAAATCACTTCACTCAGCCCCCTCAAGCCTTCCTCCCACAGCACAACAGTGGATCTAGCATACCTCCAAATAGACAGCAAGCTGGGATTAATTAAAACCATGAGAGCTTACAATAGGGCTCAGAACCATCAGAAAAGCTACACAGGTACCTGAGCAAACACTCTGTGGACTCAGGTGTGGTCACTGCCTTGAGCACATTCCGTAGCTATTCACGTCCTTTGCACTTCAAACCCCATGACTAAGATTCACCTTGGAGACCAACGGATGAATATTACAATACTGAAAAGCACAGGTGTCGAGAGGTAGGTCTCTTAGAGGGACTGCCTAATCTAGCATCAAATTTGGAGGTGCATGAAGGACCACAAAACAGCCTCCTAGCTGAGGACAATTAGCAGTGTTTAATTGTCTCACAAGGTTATCAAAGGACTTTTTGTACCAGCAGCAGAGAGGCAGCATCACTCAGACAACAGGCATGAAGATAAGTGGTGGACAATCTGGTAATGAAGAGGCAGAAACCACTCTGCCTATAATTTCCTAATATCAGCTTTATCTCAGTCACACCCAAACTGCCTGCTCCCAGTGTCACAGCCTTTCTCTGTTTAAGCGGGGATGAAAATTGAAACATGAACTTTTGTTACACATCAAAACATTAAATGAAAGAGGATTAAAAGGTGAAGTGACAAAATCAAAGAATGCAAATTACAGAGAAAGTGTATTTTCCTTCAATTTTCTTACATGAAATTGGGTAGCTGAAAAGGGTAATGTAATAGACATTTAAAAGGTCTTAGTTTTTCCCCAAACAACTCCAGTTCATGTAAATCCCCTAAAAAAATTTAGGCATATAGTGTGTTTTGCTTTTACATTATCTTATGCCAACTGCAGTTAAATAATTTACATCACTGAACTGGTAGCAATGGCATGCATGATGCCAAACTGAAATATTTGCCTCCTCTTGTCAGCTTAGTTTACTTCAAATTTCACCTTGATTTATTTTCATTGCAACAGGAAATGGAGGCAGTGGGACTTATAAGACCTTGCTATATGTAATTGTAGATATGGAGGTTATTAAGGCAAGCATATATTGGCATAGACACTAAGCCTTTAACTCAGGAAGCACACTTTGTCAGAAAACTTACCTGCCTGTTAAAAACCCCACACATCACCAACTCACTCAAGCGCTCCAAAGCTACACACAGTCAGTGGCAAATATGGAAGCTAGCAGAAGAAATCAAGAGAGAGTGGCAGAGAATGAAACCAGGAAAAAAAACACTGGAGCCAGGAAGTTTCTGATAAGTGGTTAATGGTACAAAAGATGGGGTGCATTATTTAGAGAAACACATCCCACAGGAGATACTCAGGAGGTGACAGAGTTCTCAAACAATATAGTTGGAATCTTGTTTCTCATGTGTCCCTTAAATGCTAGAGGTGCAAATGGAAAAACTTTCAAGTTAGCATTAAAAAACAGTAAATATATGGCAATTTGCAATCTAGTCGTCTAATCTCATTTAAACAAATTCTACTAAGTAGGACCAGCAAGGCTGCCTGGAGCCCACTGAGTGGGCTTGGAAAAAGACTTCTTTTGTTGGCTTGAGCGTGGACAGGTGCCCCACTTTCAGATGAAGAGTCTCATCAGCACAGTCCTCAGCAAAAGCAAAAGCATAAAGGGTTGAAGGGAGCAGCATCTCCTTGGAGACGTGCACCTCTGCCCTGGAGCAAGCACAGATTGCAGAGTGCATGCTAACACTCCCCATGACAGGCCCTTCTGAAGGCAGACAAGGAATACCATTTGTCAGAGATTTCCACACAATACTTCTTTGAAGTGCTGACTTTGTCCAAGCAAAGGCAAAATGATAATTTTTGAAATGTCTTTAACAGAAGTCTCAGTTGGAATGAAGTATGTCTTGCATTAATCACATCTTCCATCAAATTAAAATCTGGCAAGTATTGCTTCTTATCTTATGAAGCCACAAACCCTGTTTAATATTGCTTTGTTATTGTCTATTATTGTCTATTATATGAGCAGCTAAATTTCTGCCAGGTTGGTTCAACTAACTGACTTATGTTGCTGTGATTCTGACATTTCAAAAAACATCTGTTACACAACCAGAGCAGAAATAAAAACACTTGAGCAGCTGAAAGAGTAGAGCTGAATAAGGAGTGCTACAAAACAGGAACGGATTTAGGAATAATGAGATCACCTCACACCTCAACACACATGAAGTTCTTCCGTCCACTCAAATAACTTCACGTTTGGTAGCAGTCCCAGCACAAAATACCTCACCATTTTAAAGAGACAGAAGCATTTTCAATGTTTTGGCTAATCAGAAAATAATTAACACAGAACAATGCCGTTATGTGTTCCCCTTCCAGGTTTCTCCTAGCTTGACAGATGAAGAGAGAACTAAGAAGGGTGAAAAATGTTCCCTTCCTCCCTCCCTATGTCCTCCAAGTGAGACACCCCTAATCTGGGCATGTGGCAGCTCCAGGGCATCAAGAGATTGTGGTATTTAGGATGTTTCAGAAACGTCTTGTGCCTGCTCGAGCACTCAGGTGTTGCTGTGGTGGCAGCATGAAAGGCTGCTTCTCATCAGGTATTCTGGCTTTTCAGCCTTTCTTATTCCTGATATCTCCAGTTTGTGCTTTATTTAGCAAGGAAGAGACTTGCTATTACCTTCCCTTAAAACTGTAAACTCTCACAAGGTAAAATTCAGAGCTACAAGGTCTGGCAGTGCCAGTGTTAAGGGTTTCCTGGCTCTGCAGAGGAGGTGAGGATCAGGGAGAGGCAAGGAGATCCATATTCAAGTGACCAAAGATGAATGAACAACCAAGAAGTAGACAGAAAGTGAGGGATCCACACAAGCTTAAACCAATTTGACTATTCATTGCATTGGTGATATCTGTGCAGCCAAGAGATGAGTTGTTTGTTTTGGATTTTTTTAAAAAGCAGACCCAGAGACCATGGGGGTTTTTTTGGTTTTAATTTTGTTTTTGTGGGTTTTTGTTTGTTTGGTTGGTTGGTTGGTTTAGTTTTTAATAGAGAAATGCAGCAGTCTACATCTACTAAAAGAAAGTTCTAGATGTCAAAATTGTTCAGAAGGCATGACTACCTACTGAGATAAAGCATGATAGTGCTACCCCTAAAAGGGAGTTGGTATCTAAGCAAATATAGATTGGAATCACTGACTCATCCACCCTGGGCCTTTAAGGCAAATGGATGAAGGGTTGACAGAAGGAAGAGAGGGGGAAGGAAAATAAGGAGGCATAGAGAATTTGAACAATATTAGCTACAAGTGAATCCTAAGTAAAGAATAAAATCACTGCCTACTGAATTTTGGGACTTCTGAAGTCACGGTCATGAAATTAGCAGAAAACTGGCAGTTCACGATATATGATGACTTTTATGAGGAAAACTTTCAGCAGTATTTTAACTTCTAAGAGCTACCATTGCATGGTTCTTCCAAGTTTCTTAAAACATAAGGAGAAATTGGCATAGTTCTTCCAAGCTTCTTAAAAACATAAGGCGAAACTGGCATTTAGTGGAAGCATCTAAAAGCCACCACTCCCATTTCATAATTAACTATCTATTTTAATATAAACAAAAAGTCTTTCCCAAATTTCTACTGTTTATGCATCCTGCTGACTCCAACGTAGTCAAGCACCCCTAAGAAAGCTGAATAGCCCAGGTCTTTTCTGTTGCACTCTTGTGATAATTATCACTGGGGGAACGATCTAGGATAATCATGTTCACCTAGCTTTTAGTTATTTGGTATAGATTACAAATCCTTAAAGCCCGAGAAAGCACAGTTAACTTCTGCTTCTGTAACTAGTTCTCAACATAGGTCAGATTTCTTTACAGGTTAAGAGGCATTTCGGTCTTCTTAGGAAATGTTTTATGCTTTTCAGCATTAAGGTTTCCATAAGAAATTTAAGTATCTCTTCATTCATACATATTCATACAGTCCCTCAGTGGACTGAATTGTTGGCTTTTCCATTTACAACTTCATGCAGACATCACAAAGGCTATATAAATTTCTCTTATGCACTTAAAGTGAATTACTAGTAACTAAGCTATTAAGGATGAGGATTTCCTTTCCTTTTCATGTGACTGCCTTTCAAAATGCATTATCAGGCATGTAAACTCTCAAGTTGCTGGGCCAGTTCCCTTGGAAAAATCCAAGTATCCATGAGGGCAGCCTATTTAATAATTTCAGCAGAAGTAAAATATACAGTTGGTATTATTTTAACTAAAAACTTCTGAAACTAAGATACCAAAACCCCAGCTGGAGGATTCAGTTTAATTTACCCTCAAGAAAGTTCCTGAACTGAAATCTAAAAGAGTTATTTTGCTTATGATCTAGTTTTCCCTAATTCCTTCCTATATTTCTATCACTGCAAATTTCTTTATTGCAGCTTTGTTTTTATACCTTAGCAGAAGAATTCCAATAAGTTTGGGAATAGAAAAGATTACATATGGAATCCTTAAAGATAGTTTTGTCTTTCAATTCTAAACTTTAATTTTTGAAGTGAGGCTAGAGATGAAATGAAATGAGCAGGGTTGTTAAGGAATCTGAGTGTTTTCTTCAACAAAATGTTGCCAGAGAAAGTTTAGATTCAGTATCAGAATAAGTATCTAAACAGAGTATATTAAACAACTGGACACATGCATGAAGTGCAGATACGCCTTAACAAAGTACTCAGAAATACAATTAAATTAAGAGCTGTACACTTGAAAGAAGAAGACACCATAAATTGGACACCATCTTGCTTCTTAGAGGCAATTGACTCTCTTGTTCAAATACTAGAATTAAGCTGATCTTTGTTACAGCTTGAAATAATGGGAGAGAAAAGAAAAAAAGTAAGTGAAGTAAGGAAGATAACACTTAATCAAACCCTGCTGTACTTAGAATTATTGTACAAATACTTGGGTCTTGCTATCCCAAGTGTTCAGATATGCTCCAGATTATATAAGGCACTGGGTGACCCTCTTATAGAGAAAGAACTGCAAGACCAGCCTGGTCAAATCTATGTGTTTTAGGCACAAGCAGATTCAGATGTAAGGTCCCTTGCAGTAATTTATGAGAAAGGAAGAGGTTTCCTTTATAAATAAAATGAAAATGTGTTCTGTCTCTTTAATTTACAACTAAAATCCCAGTTTATTTTTACAGTACCTGAATCATCAGTACCCAGTACCTCAGACNGTTTTTTTTGTTTTTTTTTCAAATATATTACTGAAATGAGTAGTATAGCACAACACATTTATTTCACCACTGAGATTTTGAAATCAAGCACAAGATAAATTCTCCCTTATCTTTAAATCATGCACTAAAGTGTGTTACAGTTTAGGCTGATTTGGAACAAAGTAGCAGCAGCATTGTAAGGGTACAACAGTTCTTACACTGCATTACATTAGAGGTCTTTAACATGTGAAAATTATAGCTGTGCTTCATAACAAGGACCAGTAAGTCAAACCTCCAAGGAATTGCAGAACTCTGTAATAAGAAAATCCCATTGTACAGGACATGCTTTTCTTCTTACTGTGTGCATTCCTTCCTCCTATCACTAATGGAAACTAATAATGTTAAGTGTTTGTTTAATAAATACTTTAATTATAAATAGCGTTTCTATTTAACACAATAAACAACTAGTGCCATACATGAGCACTATATTAGATAGCTTAATAGTATTAAACAATATTATAGTATAAGCACTGTATTAGCTACCTGAATGCTGCAGAAGCACAAGGATTTACAGGAGCTTATTTTCTTCAGATTACATTATCTAGTCGCATGTTTTCCATACTCTAAATTTCACAGAGGGATAAACAACTACATTAATAGGCTCAATAAAATATACTTCTATTACCTATGTTACATAGGAGCCTTATAATGGCACATTGTATCTTCTAGATCTGGAAATATGACAGCCATTAATAATAATGGCATTTGTCCTCTGTAAAACATAGATTAAAATAACAGCTTAAAAGTCCTTGAAGAACTTTTCTAGGGAAATTTGCCTATGGGTTATATATCTTTTGTACTCTTGATTTATCTACAGAACCAATCTTTGGTTTTGGGAAGAAGTCTCACTTTTAGACAATATATACAATATAGGATAATCAATATATATAATATTGATTATAATATAAACAATATAGACACAAATCAGCACTATTTGATATTGTTTTAGCCTGAATTTTATCCATAAAAATCAATCACCTCAGTAGGATCCTGCAATAGGATGAATTATCCAGCAATGACAGGAGAGTTCAGCTCCCCTTCTGACCTAAGGATAAAGATGATGGAGCTGAAGAAGGACCTTGTCTTGGAGACACCTCTGTCACAACATTACAGATCTCAAAGGAGCTTTAAAAAAGCTTCCTAGGTCTATGAGCTGCATTTCAGCTGAGAGATTCATTTGGATGCAGTGGAGGAAGGTCATGGGGAATTTTAAGTGCTTGAGTACAGACCAGATAGTCAGACCACTGCCATAACAGCATTTAACATGACATTTCATAATTAGCTCTGATAAATACTTGGGGTTCTTTTCTGATTAGAATTTCCTGTGGAACTTTACTTCTCTCCATCCTAGCCAGTCACTGAAACCCAGTGAGCTTTCAGCTCAAGAAAGCACTAAATCATATTAGAATTAAGCATGTGACTTTTCCTGACTTTTCTAAGATTATTTAACCACTGTTAGATGCCTAAGGCATAACATCACAAACACATATATCACATTAGCAGAGTCAAATCAGGATTTGTGTCATTTTTTTCCTGTCCTAATCCTATGAACCTGAATTCCTAAGTACTCTTAAGATGCAAATTTGAACTTTGAAAGTGTAATGTAGGAGCAGCAATGAAAAAAATATAACCATAGGGAATCCTTTAATTGACCCAGTTCTAAAAGTAGTAGAGGAAGCATAAATCACCTTTTGCCCTCAGATAACTTTTCCTACAGCACTTTCCATTGATATTCTCTCAGAATGCAGCATAGAAGAAATTCAAACAATGTAGTCTACAGAATTACTAGACCTGAATCAATTGTCAGCAAGATCACTAAAATAACAACCAAAACAGAAACTAATCCTAATTTTGCAAGCATGGTTCCTGGCCTTGTGAAAATATTGGCTTGTCAAAAGCAATTCTGAAAACATTGAAAAAACTCAAGAATCATCAAGTTTCATAGTTTGGACTCCATTTTAAGATATAAGCTGCTCCAAAATTCTGGTGAGTGTAGAAATCTTGCTTAGAATAGTCAATCTAATTTGGAAAGAAATAATTTCAATTCTAATTATAACTTGGTGACCAAAAGAAAGAAACAGATTTAATTAGAATCAAGCTATACTATTGCAATCAAACTACAAGAAATAGCTCTGTCTTAGAATATATTATATTCATTTTCCTAAAGCTCTTATTCTGTATTAAGCACAAAAATTCAAAAACATGCAGGCATTTAGAGCCTGAATATAAATACTCCTCTGATTTTAACATAAATATACCATCCATCTTATCCAAAGGAAGTAAAAGCAGAAAAACTACTGCAAAATTATCAAGTTCTTGCATACTGGGCAGCTTCCTCAAGGAACAGAGCAGATGCAAAAGGTAGCCATTTCTGTTACATACTGGAAAGACAAAGGAATATAAAAAATGTGACATGACAACTTATTTTTTTCATTGTTTTTTTATTTAAAGTTGTCATACCATTATTTCAAAAGGAGTTGATCAACTATAACCCTGCTCTTCAGCATGACGATACTACCTGTCTGAGGAAATTTCTGCAGAAGCTTGAGCCTTCTGCTTCACTCTCTTCAGGCTCTCTGGAAGATCCCAAAATTGTCAGGTGCAACTTCCATATCTACTACAGATCTACTTAATGCCTTCCCACTGTCCTGCCAGTAATAGTTTAAAAAAGCCAAATCTCTCAACTTCCAAAACCTTACTGGTTCTCAGCTTGGTAAATATCAGGCATGAATCTCACAATTCTTATCAAGAGAAGGACTAGGTGCCCAGACTCAGAATCTGGTAACCTCCAATGCCCTATTGTGATGGCCACAGAGAAAAATACACCCAACCAGGAGATTCCCCTAATGGTATATGAAACAATTATTGGATATTTACAGTATAGGTTTCAGATCATCAAAATCTTGAGTATCTTTACTGTAATAACTGCCCTATGAAAATCAGCAGATGGATGCAACCACCCCAGTTTTCTGTTCCTACTCCAATGTTCTGCAGACAGTGTGATATGCTGAACTTACTAATTGCATATCAGAAAATACTTTCCATGGAACTGTGAACACATTTCAGATTGCGGCGACTCTCAGGCCATCTTCTTAGTTGTTCTTCTCAGGTCATGGAGGCCACAAAGGCATTGATTCTTTCTAAGTACAACACAGGGGAATGCCACGAGGTGGACAGGTGTGGCTATGGTAAGCACAGGTGAGTTTTTTAGAGGAGTGTTCCACATAGTGTAAGGATGGAGCTGTCCAGCCGAGCTCCTCTGACCCAGGTCCCAGTCCCACTTGGCCAGAGGCACCAGATGAGCAAACCATGGACTGAATAAGTGAATTTCTCAGGGGTGTGGGGTCACTCCCTTACTGGGCTAGAATGAGAATGTGACCCTGTTCTGCACAAAAACATGCGATAGCTGAATGGCAGATGAGCATGAAGTCAGAGTCCATTTACAGTGAAAGACGTCCCGGCTGGTTTTGTGATTTTAAATTTGAGAACACAACCAGTTTGTTCACATTAATATGTAAAGGGTTTACAAATCAAGGGACTTCTCATCTTGAGGTTTATCACTAAAATTCCTTGAAAGAATAACACAAGATAAGTCTAAATATCTAAAGAATTAATCATGAACAAATGCTACAGCATAATGCTGGCTAAACCAAGGTCTCTGTCTTATTGGAAGGACCCCTTCTTCATTAAAATAGGAAGTAGATTATTAGCATAGCTAGTTACTGAACAATGACTCATTTCAGAAAATCTTTGTTATTTTTACTTCCTCTGAAGTGATGGAAAGGATACAACCAAACCATAGTCATCAGGTGTTGTAAGAAAGAAATTTTAATTGGGCAAACATAAAGAAGAAGAGAAGCAAAATCAGGAGACCAAGAAATTGCAGAATAAAGGGAGGAAAACTTTGGATGATACAAATTAAATTTTAAAACTTCAATAGAATATAAAAGAACAAGTGTTTCCTCTTCTTCCACTTCCTTGAAGAATTAAAAAAAAAAAAGCAAAATATTAAAAAAAGAAAGCTTTAATGGAAAATATCTTTAAGGAAAACTAAAGTCTCTGGAGAAGCTGGGTAGGATCACCAGTAAATGTGAATCTGAAGCCATAAGCATTTTAGCATAGAAAATGTGAAATGGTGAATGAACTAGAAAATAAATTGTCTGCATTAGGAAAAAACGAAAATATTAGACTTCAGAAAACTTGTTCAAAAAGTGACTAAAACTATGTTCACAAATGATTTATAGAGAATCTCATGGATTAAGCAAAATCTCTACTAACTGCAAATTATTTTCTAAAAAAGGTTTGGACTTTTTCTGCAGTAAAAAGCAGAATATTCTAACAACAGGATATGTGGGCGGGTTATGAAAGAACACTGAGTACACTGTCAGAAAAAAAAAAGGTAGCTTTAATTCTCTTGGAAGAAATATTATATGCAAATTCTATACAAAAACATATCTTGCATATTCTAGTTATGAAATTTGTATTAGTCAATCTGGACATAATATTGTACCTGACCACCCTCATAGAGTGTTCTCTGAACATCTGTATTTTAAGCCAATGGGTATTGTATCCTTCTGGGAAAAATATAAAACACGTATTTGAAAAAGGCTGAATTGTTTGCAAAAATTAAGTCTATCCAAAAGAAAGAGAAGGCAGTTCAGAATCTATAAACCTTACACACAAATGGCATGGAAATATGAGGTTAGAGAGAGCAGGTAGGAAGCATCCTGTACTAGCAGACATTTTCCATTGGTGGTGGCACACTTCTTACCTTTCTGCTTTGAAGAAAGAAGAACATGCCCTGCCTATAATACATTAACAGACCCCATCTTACAAACATGTATGTCACAAACACGTGACAAACGTGTAACAAACACGTACCCTCAGCTGAGGTGTAGAAGATTTTTATAGTAGAAAAATGTCATAATTACTGTAAATATCTCAAGAAAACAGAAACTTTGTTTCTCAGCAGCAAGCCAATGTATTTCAGCTGATCATTTCAGAAGAGTTTTCAAGGATATCTGCTTGTCATTTATTCTCTTTCCACATAAAACACCAGCCAAACATATATTTTGGCAAGACAGTCATAAGTCAGGACTTTTAGGTAACCAGTAGTCTTTTGAATTCACAAGGTGATATGGGTTAGACAGCACAGATTCTCTGAAACCACCACAACAACTTCAAACAGCAGAATCATACTGCTTTGTGCAAAAGCAAAGACAGCATTGCTACAGTAGATAGACTCCAAATCAAAGTTTACAGATATGTCATATAGAGTAGAGCATTTGCAAATGTGTTGAACACGTTTGTCCTGGAAGCACATTACAGAATGGCTCCTATAGAAAGAAATTATCGTTCAGAATTTCAACATTCTCTCTAGAAGGAAAAAAAGAAAAATGTGCAGAGGGGAAAGAAAATCTGAATGGAAAAAATCCTCTTCTGCTGTCACTCCACTTTCAGAGCAAACATGAAGGGTTCTATATGTATTAACTGTTTGCAGCTTCTTCCAATACTTTTTAGAACTGAAGCATCTGAGGAAGTAGAGCTGTAAGTATTTTATAAATAACCAGTCAATCCAAAACCCAACAGAAAGGGAAATAGTGCAGATTTGTCCTGAAAAAAGCACAAATGGCAGAACTACTCCTTAGCACTAATTCCCAGCAGCAGCATTCTACAAACACACTGTGCATATCTTGACAAAATGAGAGATGTGTGGTGCACTGGAGACTTCCTAACACTTTGCATGGCTAAGAAAAATTTCTGTGCTTGACATGAATATAGTATTTTCTGGTTTTAACAGTATTTTTTCATAATACACAAAAAAGCTACAAAACAAATAGTTTTAAGTTCAAGAACATATGTATTACATTCTGCCTTTTAAACAAAAAAAAACCTGTTTTCTGAGTTAGAATATTCAGGTTAAATAAATAATTTTGTGTTCAGTCATCTAAATTTTCACTTCTGCTTTTAACATAATGAATATATAAATGAATACACCACTTCCATTGTTAAAGGACCAGCCAGAAAAGCCTTTCTTACCTTTTTTAAGGTGGGGCGTGGTATTTTCTACTTTCACGCAGTCTTGCACTCACTCTGAAATGGGTGTTTTTCTTTAATACAAGTGATCAGAAGTCAGGATATGCTGCTAGGGACCAGTAGTTAATATTCTTCTCCCAGATTGCCTAAGTGGAAAAGAAAGAACTTTAGTTCAACTTTTCTAGGTAAACGTAAGAGTGAGGTTTTTGTGTTTTCACTCTTTTGAAGGGTGCTTATAATCTGAGCAATTTCTGCCTGCCACATCTCTCATAAATGGTTTGAGGTGTCTGCAGTCTAAAGAAAAAACAAAAAAAAAAAAAAAAAAGAATGAAAGAAAGAAAAAGGTATTGCAACCTGAGAAATTTTTCATTAGGTTCAGATTTCCCTCTGAAATTTTAATACAAAATGTTCTTTCTTTCCTCTTTCTAACTAGTAAAATGGCAGCACATTTTTGTTTTTCCTTCCAGTCACATCCTGCAGTTATAAATCAATTATATCTCTAGAAAAATATGTCACTGGCTTTACTGTAGTTTGGCTGAAATAAAAATGCTGTATACAACTCTACTTCCTTAAAAGGAAAAACTGATAACTTCTAAAAACTAAAATGTGAGCTTATAATATCATTGGTTTTCCCTCTACTAGCGTATGAAGAAATAAGTTTTAACTATTTTTCTGGCAAAAATAACTAAATTACTTTTAAATTAAAAACATATCTACTGCAAAATACTTAATCTATTTGAATACAATACAAAATATTAAAAAATTAAACAGGTGAAGACAAGGTAAGAACAGCTACTTTTTAAACAGATTTTTTTGTTCTGGTTTCACTAGTTTCAAGTTTTATTTTAAAAAATGTAAGTGTAATTTTGCAATTTTGATCTTGTACTACTCAAAAATTTCCTCAAAATTTTTTTGACTCAAACTGAGGATTTTTATGCTTCCTTTTTACATATAACTAGAAGGATTAGACAGGGATTTTGTAGCAACTATCCTATTCCTAGACTCTATCAGTTATCAAATAGTATTTGCTATGTTCATTTATCCTTATATCCTTAGGCAGCCATGAATAAGAACATTTTGTGGGAACAATGTAGTTGGTGTATAGGCTAAATAAACCCCATTTGGCAAGACATGGATAAATGTACATTTGGTTCTTGGTAATCAAACTGAACTCTTTGGCAAGCATTAAATTATTATCTCTGAAGTTCAAGGGTTAAATGTTGGTGGGCGCTCTCAGGCTGCCAGGACAGATGATCTAGAACTTTGCTTTTGCTTGCAAAGGCACCTGAACTAAGCAGTCTGTTTAAGCTGAGAAATGAGAAATTAGCACTCATTATAGTTGACTCTGCTCCACTCAAAATATTCAGAATGTTTTGAAGGCATGAACAAGAGATGAAAAAGCAATATGAAAACATCCTGAGCTTGTCAGGCCCATTCTTAAAT